>JAQQSZ010007404.1:0-13317 GCA_028646595.1 Phalanger gymnotis | reverse complement strand
GGAGGGAAGACTGGGGAACAGGGCAACCAGAATGTACGCCATCTTGGAGTGGGGGGGGTAGAAATGGGGAGAAAATTTGTAATTCAAACGCCTGTGAAAATCAAGGTTGAAAACCAAACATGTCAAAAATAAATTAAAAAAAATTAAAAAAAAAATAAGCCTTGGCTCTAGCTCACCTGGGAGAACAGTGGTTATTAAAATATAATATAATTAAGGGACTCTGAGTAAAGAATGTTTCAAAAAAGAGGTTTTCATTTGGATCTGTGAATTCTTATTTTATTTAAATATTTATTTACATTTTATGATTTTAAAACACTACTCCAATTCAGTGTGTAAGGGAATAGAATGAGGAGGAACATTTATAGAGATAACAGATGTTTCAGTGAGCAGTCCATTTTCTCTCCAAAAGCTTTCCATGTTTTCATTGTTTGTAATTTTCTGATTATGGTAGGGAGAAAGCCTTAAAGCCTTAATTAGATCCAATAGTCTTTAACACAGCTCTCATATTTCAGTCCAAATACTGATACATTATCTAACCTAATAGTGACACATTACCTAACCTACTGTTTGCGCATGTGTGTATGTATATGTATATATGTGTGTGAGCATGTACACATATAGACACATATTTAAATATATGTGTGTATCTATCTATCTATCTATCTGCAAATCAAAAAACTAGGTTTGGGGAACACAAAGATGTAAAAGCAATATCCTTTGACCTCAAAGTATGTGCAATCTACAATTGTGTGTGTGTGTTTGTGTGTAAACAGAGAAGTGAGAGAAACAGAATCAGAAACAGAAATTAAAAAGATACAGAGAGAGAGAGACAGAAAGACATGGAGGGATGGAGGTAGTGGTAGTTTGACTCATCTGACACATGCTCTTTCCTGTCTCTCTCATGGCACCTTGCTACTTCAGTTAGAATGGCTTGCCTACCCTGTGATGCAATTTATTGGCATTTGGTAGGGGAATGTCCTCCTCTCCATAGGAGTTGCTTGCCCATATGGTTCTATGTAGTGCCTTAGAATCAGGTCTGGTGGTTTTGGAAATATTGCTATTTGAAAGGTTCTTGCTTTGAAAAATCTATGCTATCTTCATTAAGATATGAAGAGAGATGGTGGTCATGGTGCTGGTGGTGTTCTGATCTGCCTCGCATGTGACCTCCCTCAGGATGCATTATGGCTTCCACTGAGCTAGTTTGCCCACCCTGTCTGTGATGATTCAGATTGATAGGGACAGCTTGCTCCTTCTCCACAGTCATTGCCACCCTTGGGTGATGGCTGCGAGGGCTACATTGGAAATAGAACAAGTCATGTGTTAGGTGAGGACTGAGAGGTTTTAAGGTGTGGTAGGTAGGATATTAAATTCAACTCAAAATTTATTTAATGCACAGGGTCCAAGGGATACAATAAGAAATAAGGAGAATATACTTGCCCTTAAGGGCTTTGACATTATTATAGAGATGAGGGAGGTTGTTAAGGACCTCTTAAATCATATTATTATTTTTAAATCTTATTAATAGAGAGGTGATATTCATTTATAGAGAAGGGGAAAAAGAGGAGAGTAAGAAGACTTGAAACAACTACTCTGAGAAGTGTAAGTGATAGTTAATGAAAGATGAATGACAGGATTACTATGGAGTAATAAGTTGACATCAGATGCCATGAATTTATCATGAAGATAATTAGCAGTTATGTTACTTCTTCCACGAATCCCCAAAAGTTTAGGAGTAGATGTAGAAGAAGCAAGTAAAAGACAGAACTGATAGAGAATTAGGGACTATCAGGACAGGAACAGCAGAATGACAAGTAGACAAAGAATTCAAGAATAGAACCTAGTGTCTTTTCGAATGGAAGGAAGAATAGAAATGTTGGAAGGCGTACATGGAAGAGAAGCCAGAACAGCAGCAATAAGCCAAGTATAGGGAGGAGAAAAAGTATCAAGTGGCTCATGAAGTGACCATGAGGATGAAGAACAGGTTACAAAGGTGAGACAGAGCAAGGGTTGAAAGGTTGGGAGATTATGATTAGAGAACAAATTTTAGAGACCAAGATTTGGGAGACAGAAAAGCATGGAGTCATGGTAAAGTTAAGGTATATCACCCAGGAAGGTGGCTCAAATAAAGTGAAGGCAAAGGTAAACAGACCTGAGAAGGCTGATGAGCTAGGACACTACCTTTATACCTATTACTATCCCTTCAAGTAAGTACTGATTGAGTGATACTTACTAATCCTTCTTCGGACCAAGAGCGTTTATGCAAAAGTATAGTCCATAGCATGCTGAGACTGCCCCCAGAAAACAGGAGGCAACCAATATTCCAAACCAGGAATCCCAGAATCAGCAGGGTTTCCTTTACTGTAAACTCTGAGTAACCCATAGAACTGATTTCCCATGGCTTGCAAAAATAGCAGTCATATAATTGGTGTTTTCTGAGCAAAATAGTATTTACTTTTGTATCATAATGCAAACTTGGCTGGCAAATACTGGGAGCTCCAAGATATTTGGGAGAGCAACACAGCACATAATTACATCCTTGAAAGGAAAATATATAATCTCTCCTAGGACTAGAGGATGCTTATTCATACATAATATCTGGCAATCTATTGCCTATAGTAATACTTCTGGGAACTCTGTCAACCTTTAAATCACAATGAAATCTAGCAATAGGAGTGAAATTGCAAAGGGGCCTTGCCCCTTTGTTGAAAACCTATCCTCATGGGTCTGTTCCTTAAAAAAGGCATAGGCTGTTGAAAACAGAGTCATGTCAAAAGTAAGTCAAAGAATTATAGTTTGACAAGGGACCTGGGGTTGTCTATGAGTAGCTTAGCTTCTTAACCCTAGACTTGCTCGTACTTAAATGCTGTTCTCTGCTTTTTATTAAAAACCCCCTATGAGAAGTTTTGAAGGTGGCTTTGCATAATGGGCAAAGAGTCTGCCTTGGAATCAGGAATAGCAGGATTCAAGACCTGTTTCTGATATTTACTATGTGACCATAGCCAAGTCTGGTCAGGACCTTAGGTTGAATCGTAAGTTACAGACCAATTGCTTATTCACTTCAGCGGAAAGGAGTTTTCATACCAAAAATTTTCCACATTGATGAAATCATAACATCTGGAACCCACACCATACCCTTCCTCCTCCTAAAAAAGGAGGGAGATAAAGAAGAGCATATTCTTCAGTATAACTAAGTAATAGATCTCCATGTCTCTTAAGCCTAGTCAGTCAATCAGTCAACAAGAATTTATTAAGTATGTGCCAGGAACTGGGCTAAGCACTGTGAATACAAAGTAAGGTAAAAACATCATCCCTGCCCTCAAGTAGTTCACATTCTAATGGAGGAAAAAAAAATATGCGAACAACTACAGAAGCACAAAATATATACAGTGAAAATAAAACATAATTTCATCTCATAGTAGTATATACTGAGGAGAGGGGAAAGAGAGAGAAAGAGGGGTAAGAGACTGGAAAGGCCTCCTGTAGACGCTGCCGTTTGAGCTAAATCTTGAAGGAAGCCTAGTGATAAGAAATATCTTCAGTGGAGCCTAGGTAGCTATATCAGGTGCCTTGAATTCTAACCCAAACACGGCTGTAAACTAGAATGTAGGGCAAATCTTTTTGATGTTGCTACATTTGGTAACATGTCTATAAAATTCCTACTAGATTATTGTTAAGATAAAATGAAATAATGTATAGGAAAGTTATTTGAAAATTTAAAGATCCTGACCTCTGCTAAGGTATGATCATATTGGTGTCTAACCTGAATTCATTGTATTATCATCCCAGGCATGGTTGTATAGTGGATTGAACACTAGACTTGGAGTTAGAAAGATCTAGGTTTGAATCTTGTCTTCCAGTATTCATGTGAATCTGGACAAGTCATTAACTCTGGACTTTAGTTTCCTCTTCTATAATAAAAGAAAGGAGATTGACTTAACTCAAAGATTCTGTTTCAGCCCACCTTGCAAATAGAAAACAGATGTTCATATTCTGTATCAAACCTATATTAAAACACTTTGTTTCTGCTTAATAGCAAAACAATTTTGTGAAAAAAAATTAAATCAAATAAGATTTTAATCCTAATTTTTAATTTCATCAAATTGCTCTGCATATATAAATATGACCTAATTTTGCCCTGAGCCTTTTCACCTCCAGGTTAAATATCCCAGTTATTGTTTTTTTTTGGGGGGGGGACAGTGACAGTGAGGTGAGAATAAATAAACTGGATACACAGTCATCAAGTTTTTGCCCCCAACGAATATTTGGAAATCATGTGATAAAGTGGATTGCTGTAAATATCAATTTCCCAGTAGGGATGAGATTATAAATAGAGGAAGAACTCTATTTCTTGACCAAGTATTCAGCATTAAATAAATTGTAACTATGGCCCACCATGTGTCATAAAAGCAAAGTTATAATTGTATAGATCTCTTTGCCAATTTAATTAGGAAAAATAATAGACTCACTCCTATAAAATATGAATAAATGTATGCGCAGCTTAATTAAGGAGTCTAAATGTTTCCTAAAGCATATACAGCACAGATGATATAAAGCTCTACTGTGTCATTAATTTCAGGTAAAACTACTATGTTTGCAATATTTGCCTATATGCTATCTTCAAAACTTCACGTATCTGGATTTGTTGTTACTGTTCAGCATAGGTACAGCTTTCACTAATGGAGACTCTAACTCTTTAACATCTTATTATATGTTCTGTGTGAATTCCTGTGGGCAAAAATGTCATCATTCTATGACCAATCTGGTGATGAGCCTCTACAAATTTAGCTCTGCTGAACCTTGAATAATAGGCATGCAGTCTTCAGCTGGGCCCATTCTCAAATCCTTTCCAACTTGGAAGAAGCTACCTGGGCTTATGATCCAGTGACATGGACTTCTACAAAGCTCTCCACCACAATAAAACATCAAAATAGGACATTAGTGGAGGATACTCAATGTAATAAACATTAACCATATGTTTAATTAAAAATGAATTTATTCACCACATTAGAATTTACAAAGGCCTTTTCAAAGGTGATTTATATGGACCCAAGTCCCTAAAAAAAGTTGTAGAATGAAATTTAATGCTCCTTTCTGCTTTAATAAGTTTTCCTGTATGAAGTAAAAATATTCCTATGACCATTGATCAGCTTCAGACAATTGTATGAAATGCACAATACATGCATGTCTGTTGATAATGGTGATGGGTTTTTTTCTCAATGAAATAGTTTTTTAAGGACTTACTGACCCCAAATTTCTTCTCTTCACTCTTTCAAATTATTCAAAATTTTGCTCAGTATTTAGTCAAATAAAGACCACCAGAAGTGACATAGTAAAGAACTTCTCATTTCATCAGAAATCCATGAAATCATTTGCTATATCAAAGTTAAAACTGGAGGGAACTTATCTAGTCAACCCCTCATTTTACAGAAGAGGGAACTGAGGCAGTTCCTAAGGTTGCTTAAGGTCACTTGAATAGCAATAACTTTCACTGCTGGGACTTGAATGAAGGCTTCAAGACTCTCAGTTCAATGTTATTTCCATTATGTCTAATGACAGTGGCTTTTAGGAAAAAGCGCCAGAACAAATCTTATACAGTTGTAAATAAAATATTGTGAATGCTCATTTTTTTGTTGTTTTATTTTATTATACCTTGTACACTTTGCTTATGTTCATTGAAAGAGTGGAGAGAGGAGAGAGACAGAGACACAGAGACATTGAAACAGAAAAAGATGGGGAGAGACAGAGTCAGAGAGGCAGAGAGATGAAGAGGAACAGAAACAGAGACACTGACACTGACAGAGAGAGATGTGGAGGCGGGGCAGAGTGGAGGAAGGGAGGAGAGAGAGACAGAGACACAGATAAAGAAAGACAGATGGGGAGAGAGATAGAGACATAGACATGGGGGTAGAGAAACAGAGACACAGAATGAGACAGAGAATGGGAGACAAAGCCAAAGGCAGGGGAAGAAAGAAATGTGAAGATGGAGACTGAGAGAGAAAAAGAGAGAGAAAGAGAGAGAGAGAGAGAGAGAGAGAGAGAGAGAGAGAGAGAGAGAGAGAGAGCTAGGTAATAAATATTACTTTTGTTTTGTTTTTTGCTAGACACCCTCTACCAGCATCAGCTGACAACTCTTCTTCAACTTATGGTCTTATGGTGTTGCCTGCAGCTTTGAGAAGTTTGGTGACTTGGCCAAAGTCCCACATTGAGAATGTGTTAGTGATTAGACTTGATACTAGATCTTCCATACTTTGAGGCTAGGTCTTTATCCTTTGTTCCACCTTAGCACAAATTAATGAGGTCAAGTCAAAGGAGTGCACCAAGTAATATAAAAAGCTGTTAAAGGTGAAAACTGCCCATATGTGAAATTTCACAATATTCTATTGGCCTGAAAATGTTAGTGACACAGATCCATTGTGTCATTAAGGTCCCTTCTTAACCAGAAGACTCGACATATTAAAAACTGGAAGCACTCTAGTAAAGGAGTTTGGAGGCCTGGGTTCAGTGCCTAATATCTCACTAATCAGCTGTGACTTGGCCCATTCATTTACTCTCTCTAGGCCATAGTTTTCCCACCTGTAAAATGAAGAGGGTACACACAGTGATGCCCAAGACCTGCTCAATCAATTATTCTATTACTAATAATCATAATATACATCCAGTTTTATATAATGATTTAAGGTTTTTGAAACACTTTTCTTACAAAGACCAAATGATCTAAGTGTTGCAAATATTATTATCACCATTTTGCAGTTTAGGAAACGGCAAAGGGACTTGCCCATAGCTACCCAGTAAGCATTTGGGCCAGAATAATTAATTTTTCCAGAGATTAATCTATAGAAGAATATTCTATTAGCTGTAATTTTATTACAGCAAATACATGAAGAAATGTCTCTCTTTACAGTCACACTGCTTGTCCTTAGGTACCTAAAGTTGGAACATGATGCCGGCTTTGTGCTCAGATCACCAGGATGAATAAGGAACAGTAACTATTAAGTGCCTCTTTTTCAACAGCCTAGAGGTCCCTGGGCAAAGCCCCTTACTAGGCAGAAAAACTAGTTTCTCTTTCCCACACTTATTCTCATCTTATGGAGTGGCATGCAGTATAGAGGAATAGCATATATACGAGGAAACTAATAAATCTGGTAATGCTTTATTTTAAATATCAATTAAATATTATTGCTTCCATAATGATAGAGGCAATAAAATTTCTCCAGAAGTGCATGAGATAATTTAATCTGCCAGGTGAATCATGATTAGTACTGTTAAACTGACGACACTTGGAAGTTTTAACACTATGGCATAAAGTTGTATTAAAAATGCGTCTAATACATATACTTGTACCCATGGGTGCCACTGAATTCATGACACTATGTAGTCTGACAGGAGAAAATTGTTAGCTACTCCAGTTTACCTGATCATGTCTTTGACAATGAGGAGTCCTCTCTTGATCTTGTGACCTTACACTGCTTGAGGGTGAGATCTTCTGAAAAATAAATTGCTATTTAAGTAATGATACATGGAGTAACCTGCTGTAAATGCTCTGAGTTGAATAAATGAGAAGCAATATAATACTATCCTGTCAAACTCTTCCTAGTGGTCTACCTTCATGGGGTAACTGCAGGTACTTTACCTGGCCTTCTTTGTGGGAATATTTTCATCCTGCCCATCAGCATATCCTCCCGTACCTTGGTCTAGACATCGTTTACCTTTTCTCTCTTTTTCTTTTTTCCTAACTACATTCTTTCTTCTGTTCTTCTGTCTCTCTTATTTATCTCTGATAGTCCTGAACTGATGCAAGGAAATAAAGCTGTCAGTACTTTGGACCTGTTGGCAGAGATGAAAATGCCAGCTGGCAAAGTTAGCTCTTTTAGATCAGGCATAACACAGGGAGATAGGTGTTGGCACTTGACTGTCTTTCAAGACTTCCTTGACAATTTGGCATACTCTAGAGACTATGTACCTCTTGGCATGTGGTCACTATACCATATGCTGGCTTATCTGATGACTGGTTTGGTGCCTGTAAGTCTCATGCAGGTCATTTGACATCCTCAGGTATGATGAGACTATTCTAAAGCTTGTCCTGTATTCTACATTCTATAGGGCCACCTATACTTTTTCTAAGGAAGTATGGGAAGTGACACTAGGCCTTGAATCTGAGGACCCCAGAACTCCAATGTTTCTATTCAGAAAAGATCTGCTTATTTACTTAGCAGCTCAAAAACTCTCCCTAAACTCAGGACGGAGTTGACATAAGGTCAAAGTCTGTGAGTCATTCATATTATCGCAGGTCTCTATAAACAGTAGGTGCAAAACAAATGCCTTTTGAATTAAATTGCATCTTGTATAACTTTGAATTAATTGGTACTCAAAAATCGTTCAGTTCTTTTCCTCATTTGAGTCTGTTTCCCTCCCCAAACCCTCTAAACTTCAGTATTCTCTTCTCATTTCTCTACCATCTTGAGCCTAGCCCCTCTACCCACATCTATGCTTAGAGCTCCTACTTCATTAAGATTGAACCCATTTGTCATGAACTTTATTTCTTTATTCCTTTATCTCTTAAAATTTCTCAGCATCATTACCCACTCCATCTTATTTTCTTTTTGTTACAGAAGATATAACTCTCCTCATTAAAGCCACTCTTTCTAGTATGCTCTGAATTCCATTTTATGTTGACTCCTCTGCAACTTTGCTTCAGATTCCCTCTGCATTCAATTTCACACTCAGCAGGGGCTCCTCCCCATCTGTTTGCAAACATATTCAGGTCTCCCTCAATCCTCTGGAAAGTCTTTTCTTGACCATTTCAGTCCTTCTAGCTACCTTCCCATCTCTTTTTATCCCTTCGCTACTAAATTTCTTTAAAATGTGAGTATCTGAATTGTCCGTTTTCTCTCTACCCCCTGTTTCCTAACTCCTTGTTACAAAAACTTTTATTCCTATTGGGGCACTATTAAAATCTGTCTCTTATAAATGTCATTCCCCAAGTGATAAATGTCAAAAAAGCCAGTTTTCAAAGGAAGTAATACAAGATACCTATAGGTATACGAATGATCCAAATAACCAATAATTAGATAAATGAAAACTGAAGCAACCCTAAGGTTCTACATCATACCGATCACATTGGTGATATTGACCAAAAGAAAGGTAAATGATAAATGTTGGAGGAGAAGTGGAAAATAAAAAGTAGAAATAAAAAATAGAGTATTGTTGGTGGAGTCATGAACTAATGGGGCCATTCTGGAAAGAAACTTGGAGCGATGCCCCAAATGGGCTAAACTGTGAGTATATCCGCTGACCCAGTGATAGGCCTGTTCTCCAAAGAGATCAAAGAAAGAAAAAAAAAGATCCATAGGCACAAAAATATTTATATCTTTTCCTTTTGTAATAGCAAGTAATGTGAAACTGAGGGGGGTACCTATCATGTGGGGAATGGCTGAACAAATAATTGTACATAAATGTAATGGAATACTATTTTGCTATGAGAAATATTACAAGAGATGGTTTCAAAGAAACCTAAAAAGACTTGTATGAAATGAAACAGAATGAAATGACCAGACCCAGAAGAATCATTCATATTATAACTTCTAAAGACCAACAACCTTGAAGACTTAAGAACTCTGATAAATGCAGTCATTAACCATGGTTGCAAAGGGCTGATGATGAAGCATAATATCTACCTCCTACCTTAGAGGTGATGGGCTCAGTGGGAATGGATGAGGTAGGAGGGACAGAAAAGAGATATTTTTTATTTGAAAGGGCAAATTTAAAATGAAATAGATAGCCAATGTAACTAAGGTAACCAGTGAACTCCTATACATCAAACCCAGTGGCCTTTAATTCATCCCTTAATATGAACTCTCTGATTACTTTTATACTGTTGACCACATTTAATATTGAATACTCTCTCCTCCCTTAGCCTCAAAGACATTATTCTTTTAGTTATTCTGCCTTTCTAACCATGCCCTCTCAATCTCCTTTATCGTCTCTTCATGAACTTCCCAACCCTTTCTTTAATTTGAGTGCTCCCCTGAGACCTACCCATGGCCCTCATGTCTTTCTGTTCTTTCACTCGGTAATATCATGTACTCTCATGGCATAAACCAATACCTCTGAGAACTATGTGTGACATGTATCAGCATAGAAAACAGTAATGGAGATGAGGTTAATCAGATTGAGTCTCATAACAATAATGTTAGTTGGGCATTTTCTGAGTTCATTTTAATCCGTTTTAAAAAGAGAATGCCTGGGGAAATGGGTATGAAGAAGAACACAGACATAAGGTGATCTAGAGCACGGAGATTTCATGATTGTGAGTGGTAATTTAATTACAAGTGTAACATTTTGCATTGCATTATGTATGCTCCTATCTTAGCCTAGACTGGGGGTGGGGAACCTGTGCCCTCAAGGCTACATGTAGCCTTCTAGATCCTTGAGTGCTGCCTTTTGACTGAATCCAAGTTTTACAGAACAAATCTTTTTGTTGAGGGGATTTGTTCTGTGAGCTTGGATTCAGTCAAAGGGCCACACTTGAGGACCTAGAGGGCTATATGTGGCCTTGAGGCTGCAGATTCCCCAACCCTGGCCTAGACTGGAAATTCCATGAGTGTCAGAGCCATAATTCATTTAACTTGGCCATAGATTAGGTGTTCTGCAGACAGTAGGAACTTAATAAATATCTGTTGAATGCATGCATGAATGACATTGAGTTAATGACACTGCAAAGTCATTCTGGTATTGGCTTTGTGGGAGATAGGTTGTATAACAGCCTACATAAGAGTAAAGCAAACTTTTTGGCCAGATTTCCCCTTAGCCCAGGAGAACAAACTATTTCATAGCACATGTTAATACAAAACATGTCTGCTGAATAATTTAGATCCGCATTTCTGATGTGTGAATTCCTAACCACTTGAACTCTGTTACTATGTGTGTTCAAAATGTCTACAGTTGGGATTGGAGTATCAAAGTTGTAAATGCACAACTTAAAATCCAACCATGCCAATACTTCTCTCCTCTAAGTGAATCTCCACTATAAACTATCAATGAACCGCTCTGCTATTATTTGCTATTTCAGTCACATAGGGAGAAGTGTATTTTCAATTTGCAAAGTCTCTTGGATATTTGTTTATGTTGCTGTTCTGTTGATTGCCAAACTCCTTCACATCTCCTCAGCTCTTAAAAAAATAATTTGAATTCATGAACCCAGCTGCCTTGTTCCCCACTTGGTCTGCATTTTTAGATAAAGTGTTTTGTAAATGGTCTTATGTTATTTCATGTGTGTATGTCCTGAAAATATTGTAAGTTCCTAAAGGTCAGGAGCTTCTCTTTCTCGTTTTCATTGGCATTCTCCCACAGTAGCTAATAGAGTGATAGAGAGGCATCATCGCATAACGGGTATAGATAGCATCCTGGAAATTTTGAGTTAGAAGACCTGGATTTGAGACATGGTACCAAAAGTTACTAGCTTTGTAAAAAGGGGCAAATTATGTAGACTATTCCTTCTTCTAAAAATGAAGGTAGAAATAATTCATTATCTACTTCACAAGGTGCTTGTAATGAAAGTACTCCAAAAACATTATATAAATGTTCAGTAAGTGGTTCTTAACTAGCAAATAATATTTTAAAGCAGATTCAGTGTGTGCTATGAAGTAACAAAAAAAAATAGAACAATTTCAATGACTTGTTTTGTTCCATTAAAAATGGAAACCTGCAGTCAATTTCTAGATTTCTAACACTGTTTATAGACTATTCAATGGAACTGTGGGTGTGCTTACTGCATTAGAAAAAAAAAATTCTGCTTTGAGATTTCAAGGGGTTTTTGACTGTCAAAATATCACAAGAGTTTTTACTAAAACCTGTTTTTTTTTAAAGAATTCCCTGGGATACTGTTAAGGTATTCAGTAAGCCACTGAAAAAAATCCAGCCAAGCTTTGGAAGGGGGTAAGAGTCAGTCTTAGAGAGATTTTCCATTTCATAAGAAAGTTTGTCATGTGGAACTGCCTCTTGACCCTCGTTGCCACAGATTGCTGGAAGGAGCTGCTTGGCTAACTATGCATGTGGTCTTCTTGTTTGTCAGTATTAGCTGTTCATTTTTCTTTTGCTTTCAGTCTTACTTCAGTCTTGGGTCAATGTAATTGTAAAAAGCTATGTTCCCCTAGCTGTTGCATAAATAGCTGCATAGTTAATAGCAGTCTCCAAAGCAACAATGAATGTTTGCTCTTTTAAGAGAAATTGTTTTAGAATTTCAGCTTTTTATTGAATACTTTTGGGGTTCAGAGTGCCATATTGGAAGTTTTCAAGTATATTGAGAAATTCAAAAATTATACTCATCCTTAAGGGGTTCACAGTCAAAATGATTAGTAAGGATAAAACAAATCATTCTTACAATGGCATATTGCTGTAAAATAAAGCTGATATGAACTATTTATTAACTATAAGTAAGCAATAAAGAACCTTCAGAGATATTGATATATTCCTTAAGGAAGCACACACAGATTTCTTTGCTTTCTGAAATATTGCTGGGCTCATGTGTTTAGTATTGGAGACTTAAACACTTATTTTCATGTGTTAGATTTGTTTGTGTTTTAACTACCTAGATAGATAGTGACCTACTTGAAGACAATGACTATATTTTTTTTTCCTCCATAGCACCTTGCATAATTCAAGGCTCATAAAAAGTTGTAACAACAATGTTGCTAACAGCTGTTGTAAAGGTGAAAGACCAACAACAATAGCGCACAGAGCAGCTGCTAGCACGGATTCTTTGATATGCTTTTCTGAGGAAAGCAACTTTAAAGGGTTAACAATCTTACTTTAATTGAACATATGTATACCATTCACTTAGTCCAGGAATAAAGGCCTAGTAGTGGTCAAAGTGAGTCAAAGGATGTGCATAGTTTTAAAGCTTTTTGCGAATAGTTCCCAATTGTTCCCCAGAATGGTTGGACCATTTCACACTTCCACCAACAGTTCATTAATGTACCTATTTTCCCTCATCCCTTCCAACATTTGTTATTTCTGATGGTGTGAGATATTATCTCAGAGTTGTTTTAATTTTCATTTCTTTAATCATTAGTGATTTAGAGCATTTTTTATGACTAGATAACTTTGACATCTTTTTTCTGAAAACTGCCTGTTTATCAATTGGGTAATACCTCTTATTTTTATAAATTAAACTCAGTTCCTTATACATTTGAGATATGAGGCCTTTATCTGAGAAATTTGAGGTAAAAGTTTTTTTTAATTTTTTTTAATTTTTTTATTTTTTAGTTTTCAGCATTGATTTTCACAAGCGTTTGTATTACAGATTTTCTCCCCATTTCC
>JAQQSZ010007403.1:0-13317 GCA_028646595.1 Phalanger gymnotis | reverse complement strand
TTTGCTGCGGTGGGGCCTAAATAAATTTCTTGTTGTTTTCTCCTTAGAGAATCTCTCATACCTTGCGATTTCGGACCATTCAAACATATACATGATTATATTTGAGATCATAAATTCGGCCTTCCTACTACAGTAGCCTTTTCAAGTTGAAGAATTTATCACCCAATTTACCATCCATTTACCAAGCCACATTCATCTTCATATAAGGCTTTTGACTACATGGCTGAAAACAACAAACTAAAAAGCATGGGAAGAAGCACACAGCCTTGCTTCACTCCATTGGTGACTGAGAAAGAATGAGAGCGTCATCCATTATCCAGCATCCAGGCAAGCATGCTGTTGAGGAACTGGCATGCAATACTGATGAACTTTGGACAACCAAATTTTGGCACGATCTTCCACAAGCCCTCATGACTGAGTATATCAAAGGCCTTGGTCAGATCTATAAATGTTGTATACAGACCCCTGTTCTGCTCTTGGCATTTCTCCTGGAGTTGTTGGGCAGCAAATACCATATCAACTGTTCCTTGGACCTTTCTGAAGCCACACTGGCTCTCAGGTAGATGACTGTCCTCCAGATAAAGTATCAGCCTAGTAAGGAGGACTCTGGCAAGAATCTTGCCAGCAATTACTAAGAGAGAGAACCCCCTGTGATTGTCACAGGACAATCTATTTTCTTTACCTTTAAAGAGATGAACAATGGAGGCATCCTTGAACTCCCAAGGGATAACCCCCTCTTGCCACATAACCCGGAAGATTTCAGTCAGCTTTTGTGTGAGCAATGGACTCCCAAACTTATAAATCTCAACTGGAACAGAATCAGTACCAAGTTCTTTGCCACGTAAAAGGAGCCTAATGGCATTCAAAATCTCTTCTTCAGTTGGAACTTCAGCTAGGGAGGGATTGACTTCAACCTGAGGTAAACAGTCAATGACCTTAGAATTTATTGATGATGGTCTGTTGAGAACACTCTAGAAGTGTTCATCCCCATCTCTCTAGGATCATGTCCTTATCACTAATCATTGTGGTTCCATCAGCACTGAGTAGTTGAGATACAGCATAGATAGGTCTTTGGTGCATAAATAGCCTTCACAGCATCATAAAAGTTCTTTGGATTGTTACTATCAGCATAAAACTGAATTTTATCTGCCTTCTTTCTGAGCCAAGAATCCTGCATCTCTCTAAGATTCTCTTGTACTTTGTGTTTGATGGAATTAAATGCTGCCTTCTTAGAGATGGATGAACTATCCTACTGGTAAACCATATGGAGTTCTCATTTTTCATTTAGCAGCTTCTGAATTTCCCCAACATTTTTGTCAAACCCCTCTTAATGGTTGTGAGTGTTCTGGCCCAGATGAGTAAGTGCAGTGCTGTACACCAAATCTCTGAATGTTGCCCACTCTTCTGCTCCACTGTTGCCAACTGTGTATTGGCTCAACTTTCCCTCCAAGTTAGCAACAAACTGCCTGCTGGGAGGAGCACTCTAATCTGTTGACATTCTGGTAGTCATCTTGCCTTGGGGCCGTCACATTTTTTATTGAATGATTTAGCTTAGAGAGGATAAGTCTATGATCAGTCCAGCACTCTGTGCCACACACTACTTTCATCACTTTCACATCCCATCTCTCTTTTTTCTTTACCATGATATAGTCTATTAAATGTCAGTGTTTGCTGTGAGGGTACATCCATGAAGTTTTATTATGTTTAGGTAAATGGAAGACAGTGTTGGTGATAAAAAGGTCATGTCAGTAGTGAGTGACCATTGCTGTTGCTGTTTCCAACTCCATTCTTCCCTGGGACTCCCTGCCATATCTGGTAGTCTGAGCCTACTGTAGCATTGAAGTCACCCAGAAATACAAGCTCATCCTATTTTGGCACATTGATGATAAGGGTCTTCATAACTTTTCTTTGACTTCATCAGGGTTTGTAGGAGCATTGATTATAATGGCATGACATTTTCCTGCAAGTGGCAATCATGTTGTCATGAGCCTGTCATTCACTCCTTTTGCTAGGCATGCAAGCTCATTGACTAGATTAGTTTTGATTGCAAAACCTATGCCAGTTTCCCAGTGCTTCCCTTCACTACAGCCACTGCAGAAAAACATGTATCCAGCTCTGACTTCAGTAAGCTGGCTGGCCTTCATTTGCTAGCCTCTTTTCGCTCAGGGCTGCTATTTGGATGTGATACCTGCTGAGTTCTCTCACAAGAGCTGTTCATGTTTCAGGTCTACTGGATTTCGTGTCCATTCATATGTGCACATTCCATGTACTGATGGTGAGTGGAATTATCTTTGCTGAAGTTATTGTACTTTTTTTGTGTGTTTCAACCACAGGGTGGGATCCCCACCTGCCGTGATAATCAGGCCATGGTTGGGTAAGCAGACAATTTTTAGGACACCTTTTCTAGCTCCTTCACACCAGAAATATCTTTAAAAAGCAGTCCTTAAAAGTCTGCTCAGAGCCCCAGGGGACTGCCGAAGCCCACTGCTGCTTCCAGTGAGAAGATGACCCTATGGCCTGAGCTTCCTGTGGGCAGGGTTGTGACTACAGCTTCTAGTATGTCTGCACCTGCTGCTTCATCACTTTCTTGTCAACACAGGATTTTAAGGAAAGTAAAAATGGTAAAATGGTATGGGTGATGTCTTTTGACTCCAGCATAAACTGGATTTAAGTGAGGCAGAGTTGCACGAAGTTGTCAATCTCATTCTCTCTTCCAGAGTCATCAGAGTTCAATGGAAGAACAGAGACAAGATGACTGGTGATGGCCTGGGATGCAGTGAATGACTTTGCCATATTTGATGTCTCACCAAGCTCTGAGCTCTATAGCACCTGCTTCAGCCACCTTCATGGCCATTAGAACAAATTGTCCTCATATAAGTGTAAGAAAAACATTGAATTAATAAACAAAACTAGGAGTAGGTTTTATGAAAAAATAGGTAATAAACCATTGGTTAATATGATTTTTTAAAAAAAGAGAGAAGAAAACCATATCACTAGTATTAAAAATGAAAAGGATGATTATACCACTAATGAAAATGAAATCAAAGTAATTATAAGGAGTTACTTTAATTACGTGTCAATAAATTTAACACTTTAAGTGAAATGGAAGAATATTAACACAAATATAAACTGCCTAGATTAGCAGAAGAGGAAATAGAATATCTAAATAGACCTATTTTAGAAAAAGAAATTGAGCAGTCCATAATGAGCTTTCCAAGAAAAAAGCATCAGGATGAGATGGATTTACAAGTGAATTCTACCAAACATTTAAAGACAACTAATTCCAAATCAACTCCAAAGGACCTTAGAAGGAAGATGCTGTCCACATCCACAGAAAGAACTGATAAATAGAAGTATGTACAGTATGATTTGACATATCCGCATATAGATATGTATTTGTGTCTAATAGTAGCCTTCTTTAGGGCAGATTGTGGGGGGAAGGAGAACAAAAATAAAAAGTACACAGCAGAGAACAAAAAAAAATTAGAAGGAAATACAGAAAAGCAGGGTGGATTTGAAAATGATGTGTAGCATTACATTTATTACATAATTTTTTAAAAAGTAAACAATGTAAAATGGATATTTATGATTTTATATTGAATCCTCTTCTTATATTGTTCTGTGTACATGGAAATGTTCTCTTTTTCAGCTTTGTATTTAAGTTCAAAATAAATTAAAAAAACCCTAAGGAATCAGTATGACTCACAAATAAAATGTGTGATTCTGTTGCCAAGGAGTTTCCTACATAGGTGAGAGCTCTAGCATAATTTAAACTTGCAATTCAATTGCTGTGCTATGATTCATGAATGTTGCGACATTTTTACAGAACTTCTCTGCTTTTGAAAGAGGATTATGAGGCATTTTCCAGGTATTGGCCCTATCTGAATTTTATAGGTATATTTGAGTGGTGAACTAGGTCCAGTCATTCACAGAGCACATTAGGTAGATTCTCTTACAGTCATTCCAATATGGACAATTTATGTCCCCCCAACCCTTTTAGCCTGTCTTTCAAAACTATTATAATCCACAGTCCCAGAAATAAGGTCTACCCCTTCTGGATATCAATATAAAACAAACGACAAGATTTCTGAAGTACTGGTCCCATATCAGGTTTGTTGGGTGACTTTTGTAAGCTAGGAGAAAGGGGGCAGCTCATCTCACCAAAGGCCATCCTCCCAAGCTTCCTGGACCAAATGAAGAGAAGACTTCTAATAAAATAAAAGATTTCAGTTGGGATTTAAAGGAAACCAGGGAGGTGAGTAGTTGGAGCTGAGGAAGGAGAACATTCTAGGTATTGGGGGATAGCCAGAGAAAATGCCTGGAGGTGGAGGGCCTTGATTTTATGAAACAATCAGGAGGTCAGTGTCACTGGATCAAAGATTTCATGTTTCATGGGGCTGCGTAAGGTGTAAGAAGACTGGAAGGTAGGAAGGGGCTGGGTTATGAAGGGCTTTGAATATCAAACAGAGCATTTCACATTTGCTCCTGGAGGCAATAGGGAGTCTTGGGAGTTTATGGAAGAGGACTGGTGTGGGGCGGGGTGGGGGGTGACTGTGAAAAGATCAGACCTGTTTGTGGCTGAATAGAGGATGAATTGTAGTGAGGACAGACTTGAGATAGACCCAAGAGCTGATAGTCCAGGTGTGAGGAGATGAGGGCCTGCAAAGGGGGAGGCAGGGTGGCACAATGGAGGTGAGAAGGCAGCTTGGATGAGAGATATTCCAGTAGTTTTCTGGCAAATGTTTAACAACCAGCTTTGGTGGGGGGCAGGGAGGGAGGTGAAGTATACACACAACATGCTTTTTACCTTTAATCTCCATCCTCAATGTCACTTTCTTAAGTCAAGATAAGCAGATGGAAGCAGGATTTTCCCACTCTTTGTGACCTCATCTGGGGCTTTTTTTGCAGAGATACTGGAGGGATTTGCTATGTCCTTCTCCAGCTCATTTTGCAGACAAGGAAACTGAGGTATATGGAGTGAAGTGACTTGCCCAGGGGCACACAGCTAAGAAGTGTCTGAGGCCAGATTTGAACTCAGGAAGTCTTCCTGACTCCTGGCCCAGGCTCTGTCCACTGTGCCACTGGAACTTACTGAATGGGGAAGGGTGGGGGAGGGACTGGATCAGACCCTTGCTAGATGTGAACAGCCTAGCTAACCAAGTGGGGAAGGAGCAAGCCATCAGATGAAATCTGACATTTTGAAAAACTTGACTGAGTCTCTGACATAGCAGAAGGCATTCTAGCATCTGCTTTGAGAGTAGAGCCTCTGGGACTCTGAGGAGGCAGAGCCCTTAGGCCTGTCTGAGAGTCGATCAAAGGGGATGGCTGGGAAGGGGTTAGTCCACAGGGAATGGGGAATGCCATACTCCCCTTCCCTGGCTTAACTAGATGAGCTAGTGGAGAGCTGTACACCTGTAGGCAGAAACTTTCTAAGGGCTTCCATCCAAACCGGGGTGTTCTTGAAACTCGAGCGCTCTTTACCCTGGACTCTGAATGGACTTGTAGGAGAGTGGGTCACAGACTTTTTCGAAAAGTTAACTAACTAACTCTGGATAATTGATATTGACCCACCAATCTGTGGGGAGCACACCAGTGGCAGCTCCTGTAGGACTCCAGATTCAGGTTAAAGGTCTGCTTGTGGGAAATGTATAGCACTATAAATGAAGGAAATAAGAGCTGGTCCTGTTCAGCAGGCAGCACTGAGCTGTCCACTTGCAAAGTAAACTCTCCAGCCAGTTAAACTGTGCACAGCCAGATGGCTGAAAGGTTTTGTTTGTTCTCTCTGTATGCGCCCAAACTACCCGCAGGAAGCGTACATCTGTGGGTCGAAATTGCCAAGGATGTACTCAGGAACGGCTTAGGACATAACAAGGCCCCCACTGCTGGATGGACACCTGATGAAACCAAGCATATGATGTGGGATCTTGTTGATATTTCTCGGATGCTTGAAGGGGGTACAGATCCTATCATCCAGCTCTTCCCTCCCAGGTGGCTCCCCAAGGGTGACCTTCCACTGTGATTCCAAGCACTGCCCATCTCTCTGGTCATGGCCAACCAGTGTTATCTTCCTTTCTGCTCCTCAGATCCACAGAGGAGAAGAGCTAGGTGCCAGCACAACTGCAGCTTCCCAGGCCCCTGTCTCATCCTAGCCCCACCCCTGCTGCTGCCAACTCGCCTCCTAGATAGTTCAGACTTACATCTAGCTGGTGGTGCCACAGTGGACGGAGCAGTGGCCCTGGAGTCAGGAGGACCTGAATTCCCATCTGCTCTCAGACACTGACTAGCTGTGTGACCTTGGGCAAGTCACTTCAATGCTGTGTGACTCGGTTTCCTCAATTGTGAAATGGGGATAATTATAGCCCCTACTTCCCAGGGTTGATGTAGGGATCGAATGAGATAATATTTGTCAAATGCTTAGCACAGTGTCTGATACACGGTGATTGCTCTAGAGATGTTTGTTGGTGTACTGATCAAACGTTTCCCTATTCCTAAATTGAGCCTCCTTGTTGGTGTCCCTCCAGTTGTAGGAGCCATGTGAGTGATCTTTTTTCTCCCAGGGGCATGCTGCTCAGGAAGCCTCTTCACTCTCCAAAAGGTCCACTCTCTGAATTCTCAGACTCTGGTTACCATGGAGGCAATCCACCAGACTGGCACGGCCTAGAAAATCCTCCTTTTCTGTTAACAGACAACGACGTGGCCTAGCTGGGTTTATGCTTCTTAAGAATTCTTCCTCCTCTGACTAGGCTTTAGGAACACTGTCCACAAGCCCCCTCCTTGGGCTGTGTGCTTGGCGAGGTGGGGGGCATTAAGCTCATGTCTGGTCTGCTCCTTTCTGCCAGGTGCTTCTGGGGGAAACACTTGATGGCCCTACCCTGGTTACTACCCAATTTGACAGGAAAAGTGGCCTCACGGGAACTCTCCTACCAGAAGAAAATGGGCAGAAAGCTGTAGGCAAAGTCAGGTAAGTCCCCTGAGCTTCTGTCCCAAGGGAGCTATTAATAATTGAGGCAGGGGAAAATGAGGGGGTCTGGGGGAAGGAGGGAGCTGAAGCAGTCTCTACAGACCCAACCTGCTCACATTCCATACACTGTTCTCTGGAAGAAAGATGTGAAGGAGAAAGGAAAAAAAATGGCTCAGCAGGTGCTGGTGACCTTTGTAAGCTAGCAGAAAGGGCGGCTCCTCTCACCAAAGACCATTGTCCCAAGCTTCCTGGACAAATGAGGCCTCTTGGGGCAGCCCGACATCAGAAGCCACCCCTCAGAGGAGCTCCAAAGAAGCCCCCTCCTCCTGGTGCAGCCGCAGCCACACCTGAGACTCCTAAGAAGGATCAAGTGAGTGTCTCTGTGCCCGACAGGGAGGCACAGTGCCCTGTAGGCTCTACAAAGTGAGTTCAGCAAGCAAGCTCACTTGGCCACCCCCAGACAAGGGGACAGAGCCTCAGAATGAATGGACTTCAACAGGAAAATTCTGTGCAAGGAGAACAGTCTTTAAGAGGGTTGCTGAGCCGAGCCAGAAAAGGCTCCACTTCCCATGGTTTTGTTCGTTCCATGGTGGCAATCAGTCACTGCTGGCACTGGTGGAGGGTGGGGGCGGGGTTGCACCCTGGGTCCTTCACTCTCTAGAGCGCCAATGTGCTTGGACTGTCTCCTCCCCTGAGAAGCTTCTGCCTCCAATGATGGTTTGGCCCCTCCTCACAACTGGGAAAAATGACCCAGGGCCGAGGGAAGGAGAAGGGGGTTCAGTTCAGTTCCATAGCTCAACATTGGTCAGGCACCCTCTCACCCTGTGGGTTAGGCACTGGGCTGGGGGCAGGGGTGGGTGAGGGAAGGTGACCCCGATTGTGGGAGAGGGAGGACTTGAGAGGGAGGAGGGAGGGCAGTTTAGGGCCTGTTCTGATCTTAGCTCAAGTCCATTAGCAGCCTTCTCAGCCCTCTTCACACCTCCCTGCTCCTGAATGAATGGAGGCTGCTGAGAAGTGGAGGTTTTCCCTTTGGGAAGCTCTAGCTATCAGAACTATCTCTGATCTATCCTAACTTCCTCTCATTCCTCCTCTCCCAACCCCATTCTTCGGCCTCCCTCTCAGCCAGGACACCTCTTAGCCAGAGGTGCAGCCCCTACCCCAGCCCTGCACATGCTGTATCTCCTCTTCCCTTCCTGCTCTTCTCTAGGTGTTGTCTGCCCCAGGTGGGATGTGAGCACCTCTGGGGCACAGCCCATCTGGGTTTCTCATATTTGTGGCCCCAGCACTTAGTGGTGGCCCATATAAATATGTGCATAAATAGGACCCAATTCCATAAGTGCCTTTTGATTTCATTATTCTTCCAGGCCATCTCCTCTGTTCTGTTTGACTTTCCTCCTCTCCAGATCTCAGCCTTTTACTTAACCACCTAACCCTTCTCCCTCTCTCTCTGTCTCTGTGTGTGTGTCTTTCTCTGTCTCTCTCTCTGTCTGTCTCTGTCTCTCTCTCTCTCCCTGTCTCTCTTGATATCTCTCTCTCTGCATTTCTCCTGTCTCTGTCTCTATCTCTCTTTCTCTCTCCCCTCTCCCTTGGTCCCAGGAACCTCCTGCCTCACCCCCATGTACATACCCACTGCCTTGTCTAATAACATGTACAGCCCCACCTCCACTATCCTGGAGGATTTGTTTCCTGGGTCTCTTGTGTTCCAAGAGAAACTCTTTTCCTTTTGGTCATGTTCCTGGCCTTCAATCCATCAAACATTTATTAGCACTTATTTTCTCAAAGTGACTTGCTGTCTTTTGGCTTTGTTGCTACCCTCCAATTACTTGCTGTTTAGGAAGCGATATGACACATACACTGGTATCAGAGTGGATGGAGCAGTTTCTGTTTGATGGAGAAGTAGGGGTAGAGTCCCTTGGGAATGACACCTTCTATAGAAGTTTGTTACAGTCTGACAACCATGGGTTGCACAAGTGGCCATGCCCATGGACTCCACCCTCAATTTCTCCATCCTTGCTTCAGTTGATGATATAACAATGAGATTCTGAGTTTGCTCTTACCTTGATTGTTCCATTGATATGAGATAGGTCATGGAGCTGCTATCTTTAATCATGGGTTCATTAATGTAGAACTGATTTTTGTTTTCTGTTACAATTCTTACTGAATGACATTTAGCACACATTCACAAATTTCATATATTTTATTTGCATAAAAAGCATAGAGACCCTAATCAAGGCCAGGTTTTCCCTGAGAACCATATGTTCATTCCAACAAGACTAGATTAGCAGCATCAGTCCATTTCTACCCTCTCCTGCTTAATAATGAAGGTTCTCAGGATCCTTCAGATCACAAGCAATGGTGATCGTCACAGTCAGAGCGCTACTTTGGTAGTGATCTTTACTGGGGAATATTATGGCCCCAGTTAGCTGGCAGATGGTTGATTTCAAAGGTTCACTGCTCTGGTGACATTTTTGCCCCCTTTTCTTGCAAGGAATGCTTGGGGTGGTACAGATAGCTTTGACTTTGTGTAGGTTTTCATGGATAAAGGAGTGTTTTGCCTTACAGACGCTGTTCGGCTGCCCGGCTTTCTGGGCTATCATGTCATTGCAGTGCCTGTTAAACTGGACCTGCTTCAAGTAGGACATATCTTTGGCATGGACAGGCTTCTTAGCCACTGCTTCCTCCTTACCCATCATTTCCTTTTCTCTGAGAAAGGCCTCTGCCAATGACAACTCCAAGGAATCCCACAACAGCATGCCATTCTCACCAGCCTCCTGGGGTTCCATAGCTTTAGTGACATCCATATCTTCAGCTGCCTCTTCCCATGAGTCACTGTCTGATAGCTGATTCGCTAGCTCCTGACTGGCTTTTAGAATTGCTGGAGCCATCTGATGTCCCAGCCCCAAGCCCAGGAGCAGCAGCAGCATGGGGAAGATCTGCAGAACTGGCTTCATCTTTCCTATGGAAACAGAGAGGTCAAAGTGAGGGAGCTAGGGAGGGTAGTGGGAATCTCTTCTGAAGATACCTGCTCCCTAGGATGTGGTTTCACAGAAACAAGGTCTAACTGTGGCCCAGTGCTTCTGGCTAGAGCTAGAAATGAACCGAATGGGAGGAGCTTGGATTTGGGCCCCATGTAGTGACAACTTTAGTGGGAAAAGATGAAAGTCAATAGGTACTCCCTTTGAACAGAAATGAACTGTTGTTGTACAAATGCTTTTCTGGAATCAGAGTGAAATCCCATTCTGCTGGGAGCTTGAACTAGCAAAGGTTCTCCTCATTCTCCTCCCAATTAAGTTTGAATTAGAGTTGGTCTCAAGCAGCAGAGTGAAGCTGAAAGGGAGCAGATGAAGAATCAGCCCTCTCAGGTCTGAAGCCCAATGAGCAAGGAGCTCTCTGGCTCGGAGCCTGGGCCACACCTGCACTCCCAGCGCTACTGTTACTGACTTACCCTTATCAAGTGCTTTCCCTCTGTTGGTCACTTCCAATTTAGCCCACTTATACGTTTGGACATACCTGTTTGCTTATTGTCTCTCCTATCAGACAGGTCCGTGAAAGCAGGGACTGTCTTTTGCCTTCCTTCGTACTCCCAGTGTTTAGCACAGTGCCTGGCACATAGTAGGTGCTTAATCAATGACTTAATCAATTACTTGCTGACTTACCTAAGCACCCAAAAAGCTTCAACTGTAATCTTCACTCCAACCTTACAAGGTCAAATTCCTTCCTCCTGGGTCAGTTGCCTGGAAACTGAGCTGCAGAAGAAAAACTGGTGTGTCTCTCAGTATGCCATGTACCCTTAAATACAGTCCTGTTCCACCAATCTGAGCACACTCCCAGCCAGCCTTTGCTCCTATCCATACAAGCCCTGTGAAAGTGGGCCACATAGACCCTGGAAGCTTTCCAAATACCAAAAAAGGAAATAACCTGGGAATGAAAGAGGGCTGTGATAGGAAAAGTCAGATTCAATGCTTTACAAGACAACCAGCAGAACAGCCACCCCAAACCTAAGGGAAACAGCAAGAAGGCATCAGCAAAAGGACTTTCAGGAGCTGTAAGCTCCCCATGACTACATATTTTGTCTAAGCTTGAGTGCACCTTCCCCTAGACTCTGTATGTAGTAGTGGAAGAGTGGGTCATAACTTTCAGAGAGCTGGTGGGGGGAGATATTTGTGCCAACTTTTGCCTCCATTCTAAAAGCTAAGGCTGGCTGGCTAGCTGATATCAACTGATAATCATGGGAGGTGAGAGCATATAAATAGGGGTTTGTGAGCACATTTATAGTAAGAGTCTGTCAACTGGATGGAGCCATCCTGTAACCCACAGATGTCTGGAACTGAACAGATTGGGCTAGAGAGAACAGAGTCAGGGATCAAACAGAAGTTTCATTTCAAAGTGGGGGAAAGGCTTGCAAGCAATAATACGTGTCAGGGTCCTGCCCCCAGTGGGGGGACATAAGGAATTGCGGGGAGATCTTAATCCTTATACTAATGGCTATGCTGTGAGCTGTAGCCCTGACAGCAACAATGAGACAAGTTTGATTCATAGCAAGGCTTCACGACCAGAACATGGGTACTTGTCTGATGCTTGTCCAAGCTCAAAGAACACCTGGTACTGCTCAAAGCAATACAATAATTATGTGATTGTGCCAGAGGGTGAGCACAAGGGATCATTGTTCTGACAAATTATGGGCACAGCCTTCTTTGCTGGGTCTTAGCTCTGGAAAACAGAGTGTCTCCTAATATCTTGACAAGTTGGAGGTAGTCATTGTCCAGCCCCTCAAAGTTAACCCTAGAACACTGAGGGGACATTGCACCCTTCCCTCCCCCAGGATCCAGACTTGCCAGGTCCAGTGGGAGCTGGGATAGTCACTCCAAAGCACATGTTATAGTCATATCTCTTTGGCAGCTGTGAGGAGGATAAGTGGGGGCAGTGCGACTGATTAGGAGGCTATTGAAATAGTCCGGGCAAGAAGAGAAGAGGCTATGTACTAGGGAGGCAACAGTATAAGTGCAGAAAAGGGAATGGATGTGAGAAACATTGCAGAGGGAAAATTGATGCGACTTCAGCACTAGTTGAACATAGGGAAGGAAGAAAGGAAAATAGCCCAGGGTGAATCTACCATTAAAAATCAGGGTTGTTGGAAGGATGGTGGTACTCAAGAGAAAGAGAAAAGTAAGAAAGAATGTGAAGTTTTGAGGGAATTAAAATAAGCTTATACTGTATCTTCTTTGTTGTTGTTCCCTTGTTTTTCAGTCCTGTCCAACTGTTCATGACTCCATTTGGGGTGTTCTTGGTGGAGATATTGGAGTGGTTCACCACTTTCCTTCTCTAGTTCATTTTGCAGATAGGAAAACTGAGGCAAACAGGGGGAAGTGACTTACCCAGGGTCACACAGCTAGTAAGTGTCTGAGGTCAGATTTGAACTCCAGAGGAAAAGTCTTCCTGACTTGCCTGACACTCTATGCACTATGGCACTACCTAGCTGCCTGAATATATCCTCTACTGCCTCATTAAACAAACAAAACTCAGTGCTATTTTCTTTATTAATCTTATTTGGGTTTGTTTGCAGTGGAGAATTAGAGCAGTCATGATGAATGGTCTGTACAGGGTCATTCATCCTGCCAAAACGATCTTCAGACAAATAGTTTAAGAACTGGGACTATAGGTGACTAAATATTAACTAACTAAATTAACTAAATATTAATAATATAAATATTAACTGACCATTCCCAAGTCCTAAATATGATCCCAGGTAAGCAGGCATCTATATCAAGCCAATTGCAGCTCATCTCTGCACCCCGGGCAGAGCTACCTTTATAAAAAATTAGTAAATCAGTCAATCCAACCTTTTTTTCCCCTAGAAGCTCGCTGCTAAGTAGGCTCTAATTTCACTTCCCTAACCCTAACCAACAAGGTGGTATGTTGGATAAAGCACTGGGACCATTAAGAAGACATGAGTTCAACTCCAGCCTCAAACAATTACTAGTTGTGAAACTAAGCAAGTCACTTTTTTAAAATTTAATTTTATTTTATTTTTAACATGTTTGGTTTTCAGCATTGATTTTCACAGGCGTTTGAATTACAAATTTTCTCCCCATTTCCACCACCCCCCACTCCAAGATGGTGTACACTCTGGTTGCCCTGTTCCCCAGTCTGCCCTCCCCTCCATCGCCCCATTCCCCTCCCATCCCCCTTTCCCTTCCTTTCTTGTAGGGCAAGATAAATCTCTATGCCCCATTGCCTGTGCATCTTATTTTCTAGTTGCATGAAAAAAAAAACTTTTTTACTTTTGAACATCTATTTTTTTAAAACCTTGAGTTCCAAATTCTCTCCCCTCTTCCCTTCCCATCCACCCTCCCCAA
>JAQQSZ010007402.1:0-13317 GCA_028646595.1 Phalanger gymnotis | reverse complement strand
GCCAGTAAAAATGATTTGGCTAAATACTATCTTGTTTTTCTGTGGCCTCCTGGTTACTCTTGTGAGGTGGGCTTTCTGGGCCTGGAGTTTTTTTGTCAAGATATCGGAATGGGGAGGCTGGTTCATGGTTCTGCTGAGGTGGGGCCTAAATAAATTTCTTGTTGTTTTCTCCTTAGAGAACCTCTCATACCTTGCAATTTCGAACCATTCAAACATATACATGATTATATTTGAGATTATAAATTCGGCCTTCCTACTACGTACTGTTAATATCTCCTCCATTTGTACGTTTTACATTGTTTTCCTTTAAATTCTAAAACTTTTATCCTTCCAGGTGTATTTTCTTATTTTGGATAGTTCTAAAAAAAAAAAAAATTATGCCCTTGTTAATTTGAAAGGTACAGCACTAAATATATAAGTCAGTTTATATTGTAGTGTTATTTGCATTATATTGGCCCAAAAATGAGCAGTGAATATCTTTCTAGCTATTTGTATCTCTTTATTCCTGTAACGGGTTGTTTATATCCATAGTTATATCTTATGTGTATTGATAATGTGATGTTTCAAAAGTTTGAGAGACATGGTTTCTAGGTAATCAATCATTTTATTAATAATGCTAGCATTTTATTAATAAAATGATCAGTGATGCTTTCAAATACCAAAGATGATAAATCATGGTGGTAGGCTCAAAATTTATATGCCCTTGGAAAAGTAGGTGTTCCTGAGTGTGGCAATCAACGCTTATTGGCCAACAATTAATTAGAGAATGAATATTTCAATGAGAAGTTCTAATTAAGGACTAGGGGATATAACTGATTATGTTTACTTCTAAATTGCACCCAGCCTGGGGAAATCTAGACAAAGAATCTATATCCCCCAGCCAAGCCTGAGCAGAATCTTAGATTAAATTCCTTGTAAGGTTGGGTGGGGTAGCAATGCCTAGATGGAGGAGAATTTTAATCTTATCTTCTATCATCTATCATAGTTCTGTCCTTCAGAAACTGAGCTTTGAACTAAGGACTTTAGAAAAAGTGGGAATTCAATGTCTCAAAAATCATTGGTTATTAATAATCATTTCTCTCCTTAGGTTTTTCCCTCCTTTTCTTTTTTGATAGCACCTGTGTATGAGGAGTTCCCTCTATCATTGCAGATCACTTCATGATCTACAACTTTCAGTCTTAGAGACAGAATTCCACAGGGCATTAACAAGTTGTAATTTGCCCATGGTCACGTAATCAGAGTCATAAGTAGTGCTCAAACCTAAATCTTCTTGATTCCAAGGTCAGGACTTTTCATATTACAGAACTTGAAACCCAGATATTTTATTCTAGTTATTTTGAATAGAATTAATTTTTACCATTTTTTCTCTGTTTTTGTTAATACTGTCCAAAAATGCTGATCATTTTAATGGATTTTTTTCTATTCTTCTGCATTGCTAAAGGTATTGTTTCAGTCTCTTTCCTGACTTTCTGGGATTCTCTAACTACATCATTTTGTCATATGCAAATAGTATTTTGTTCCCTCTTTGCCTATGGTTACGTATTTGTTTTTTTTCTCTTTTCTTATTAATATACCTACCATTTCTCACATTATATCAAATAGTGGGGACAGAAGGAATCCTTCCTTTATACCTAGTTGTACTAGGAAAAGGTCTAGTGTTTCTCCATTACAAATAGTGCTAATTTAATTTTAAATTGGTCATGTATATTTTGCCCCTCCATGACTATGCTTTTCAGGTTTTTTTATTTAAATTAGTAACTTTATATAAATTTAGTCAAAGGCTTTTTGTTTCTCTATCAGTTGAATCAATTGTATATATGTGTATGTGTGTATATATATGTAACTAATTGCTGATTATAATTAATGTATATTAATGAATTAATATACTAATCATTCTTCCCTCCCCAATGTTGAACCATGAATACATGAATCTATGGTATGGCTGGCACTTAGTTATAGAGATTTGCTGAATATACAGTAATCTCCTTGTGAGGATTTTATTTATTTTTAATTGCCTCAGTATCCATTAGTAAGATTAATCTGTAGTTCTCATACTCTGATTTGCTAAAGGAAGAAATTCTTTAACTGGGGAGGGAGCGGTAGCTATACCATGGTGCATGCATGGAGGTGAGCTGAGCACAACTGGCCAATTCTTTTGCATTTGGCTCAGTTCTGAAGGACTTATGCTTTGGAATCATGAATCAGTTCCTTATTGGCCTCACACTTAGAATTTAGCCAGGAAGAGCCTCACACTTAGAATTTAAATTGGCAGACAACGTCACAACTTCCAGCCTTGCTATCATCTTCTGTTTGGAAGGTGGCATGACATTTTCTATGCTTCTCTGTCTTTTTGTCTGCCTCTTTCTGTCTATTTTTCTTTCTCTGTCTCTGTTTCCCTCTCTGTCTCCATCTGCTTCTCTTGCTCTATGTCTTTGTCTCTGTCTGTTTCTGTGTGTGTGTGTGCGTGTACATGTGTGTGTGTGTCTAGCCCCCTTTGCTTTCTTTTTCTTTCTCTTCTTATGATAGTGAGATGAATTCATATATATACAGCTTAATCAAGCCTATCTCCTCTGCTTGTTTTCCTTTCCCTAATCATAGGTGACCAAAGTGCCATCTGGAGATGAATATTTTGAGTCTGGTGGTAGGATTTTGAGTTTGAGCAGTAGAGAGATCCTGGGACCCTCAATCAGAGCTAACTAAGCAACCAAAGGAGAAATATGCAATTAAATATTATTTTTTTTAGAGAATGCTACCTCAAAGGGATGATGACCTTAAGCCCTATTTATATACCAGAAAGCTTAAAACCTGAGAAAATTGTATGGTCAATGCAGAGCTGTGGTTGAATGTCAAATGCCTATTCAAAAGTTCTACTACATTTTCTGTATCTAACATTTTAAAGTAGCAACATTCCAAGAGAATTTATTAGCAGTTATAGATTACTCTTTTATGCTTTTTTCATCTTTAATATTTAAGTGTTTGTGTGAAAGAAATAAATAACTGTCCTATACCAGATTTACATTGTACATTGAGTACTTCTATATTCTGTTTTGGAGAGGAACTCAGTGGAAGCCAAGCTTAAGTTTCATTTTCTCTGTGGCTATAGGGTGGGAATGTAAAAAATCAGACAACATGACTAAGATTAACTCATCTCCTTAGAGGAGAATCTCCCCTAGAACTTAACCTGGGACCCATATGAGGCTACAGGTAGGACACCTTGATAGGAAAGTGCAAATATCCCTAATACAAGTTGTTTATTACATAACAAATACATAACCTCACTCCAAGCCCTAATGCTGGAATATCTAGGTTCTCAGAGAGCACCAGCACAGTTACGGCCAAATTCTCTCAGAGTTCTAAGGGCAACCAACTTTTTGAGGAGAAATACGTTATGTCTACTCACCACTCTAGATCTTGAGCCCTCATTAATATATTTCTAACTATACAACCAACCACTTACAATGTAATACATCTATATGGTGTATGATATTAATACTGCCAGCCTCTCATAGTATTGAAACTTTTAGATCTTAAATGGAGCTATTTGCTTAGCAATAAGAAAAATAAAATAATAATAATATCATCATGGATATTCATGCATATATATTATATACACACACACACACACATATACACAAAAATATACACATATATATGCTTTGACACCAAGCCCTAACCAGAAAAATTTGATAAATTTTTTCTCCATTTGACTGCTTCTTATCCTAGATGCATTAAGGTTGTCTGTGCAGAAACATTTCAATATTTCAGCTTCAAGTTCCCTCTTCCTTTGTAAAAAAAAAAAAAGAAAAAGAAAAAGAAAAAGAAAAAAGAAAAATTTGTTATGTTCCTTCAGATACTTTAATCTTTTTTTAAAAGTTATCCTTATTCCCATTGGCTCTTTTCCCCTCATCTCTGATCCCGTCTATTTATTTGATATCCCCCTTCCTATTTTTTCCTTCATCTAATCCTATCCTTAATTTTTAAATTTCATTTTTCTGCCCTTCCAAAAAGGATTTTTTCATTCTCTTCCATCTCCATCTTTTCTTTCTCTTTATTCTAGACTCTTATCCTCTGATTTATTTCTACTGTAATTATCTGGTTTCTCTCTTTTCTCTATATTTTTCATGCTATCAAAGCTTCCAAGGTACCCATTTTAGGATCTCCCTTCTAGGGACTTTCTTCCACTGCCTTGTAGGGCACACCCCATGGAGTCTTCTGGTCCATTGTACCTCATTTCTAGAGCAATGCCAATTAATAACAACATTATTATTATTAATCATAGCTAGCATTTCTATAGCAAATACTATGTGCCAGGCACATAAGCATTTCACAATTATTATCTTATTTTTCCTCACAATGATCTTGAGAGGTAGGTGTTATTATTCCCATTTTATGGAGAAGGAAACTGAGGCAAACAGAGGTTAAGCACTAAGTGACATGTCCAGAGTCATACAGTTAGTAAGTGTCTGAGACTACATTTGAACTCAGGGCTTCCTGAGTGCCAGCCCTGCACTGTATTCACTGCACCATCTAGCACTGCTCCATGGTAGAAATCCTCCCCCACCACATCCCTGACTTTGAAGCCCATCGCTGATCTATATATACTGTCTCTTGTTGACCATTTTCCCCCCTACATTTGCCAGAAAATCTCCTACCTGTATCCATACTCTTCCACTTCTCCAGGTTTCAGTTGTCTCCAGAGGTTCCAAACCCTTCCTTTCCTTGCCCAGGACAAGTAGACTTTTCAAGCACCAAATCTCTCAGACCTCATCCAGGGTAAGGTCTTCATCTTCCTTTCCTATCTCTCTTCATCTATAGGGGCATTTGTCAGTGGGACCCTGCTCTGAGCTCCAAAATAAGGCCTCCTTCCATTCTACCTCCTTTTTGATCTTTTCTCTCTCTTCCCCACCCACTCTCCCATAGAACCTTCTCCTTCTGGGACCATAAAGATCATCTTCCTCTCTGTGATAGCCCTTGATTTGACACCAGAAGACCATTCACTCCTCTCTCTCTCCTGCCTTCTATCCTCTCCTTTTATATACCCTCTCATGTTGTATTTTTTTTTTTTTTGCAAAAGAAGCATTCATCTATAAGCAAGGTGTTAACATGTTCTGTCCATAATACTCCCAGTCTGCATCTTCACCACCAGATTCCTTTCTCCATCCCTCTCTCCTGGTGAACACTTAGAAAGAATTTTCTTATTGGTCTCTCTATTGTCACTATACTGCTGTTAGCGTTCTGCATTTATTCACTCCTGTTATATTTCTGCTTTTGGGGATGTTTGAGAGACAAATAATATCTTCTACTCTGGTTTTCTCTCCAAAAAGTTTTAGACTCTTCTTTATGGTTAAGCTCAGATTTGCAGGATAGGTCACCCATGCCCATATCCTGAGCTTCACTGCTCTTCTGAACACATTATTCCATTCTCTACCTTTTTCTAGTGAGTCTAGAATAGTCTTGCATTATTCTAATGCTCTTTGTTTTGAATTTGAAGGTCTTTTTTTTCTGATAACTTGCAGAACTTGTTTCTGAATTGAATTGTTATACTTAACCACTATGTGTCTTAGAGTTCACAGTCTTAGTTTTTTGTTTTGTTTTTATTTTTCCCATCTGGAAGTGATATGTGAATTTCACTTGGAATTTCATTTTCTATGTTTAGTTTTCTATTATTTATTTCATTCTAGTGTTAAAGATTGTGTTTGTTTGTCCTGTCACGTTCTTCTGAGGGGACTATGATCCTTAGACTGCCTCTGCACATCCTGTTCAAGTTTAGTATACTTTAACTTGCAGATTGAGCGTTTTTCTCTTAATGATTTTTTTTTTTTGCTTCTCTTCTTCTAGGATGTCCATCAGCTCTGTGTATTTACATTCCCAGTCTATTATACAGAATCAAAGACCTGAATTTTGAGAGATGTTTTAAACCTTTTTATTTCAAAGCATGTCTTAAACTGTTGGTCTTGACCCCATATGGGGTCTCGAAAAAAAAAATTGCAACAGTAAAAGTTTCTGAATGCATAAAGACCAAAAATTAACTATAAATCAAATGGGTAATGAATCTGAGTTATTTCTGGCAGTGTTTGCCCATGTGGCAACACACAACTTCACTACAGCCTTGGTTATGAACACAAAGTGGGCATACATTGCACTGTGCATGCCCTCAAGCAACGCAGTGCCAACAAAAGTCACAGAAACACAAAAAGGGGTGGAGAGGGACCAAGCCAAAAAAGTTTAAGAAGCCCTAGTCTAAGAAGTCCTAGGTAGGGCCTAGACCATGGAAATAGCTGAAGTTGCTTTATCTTAAGCATTTAATTTCTGCTTTATAGAGGTTTGAAAGGTTGTGAATATCAGAGAATATGTTTAGTCTGTCATCTTGCCGCTCATGTGCCAGGTTAAATCTTTAAAAGTGATAAATAACTTTAGGTAGCTCCCCATAGATTACCATAGCTGTAAAGCCTATCCTTCTTCTGCTTTACTTTCCTAGAACTGATGTGGAAGAAAGAACAGCAAGTAGTTATGAGACACAAGTTCATTCTCTCTTAGGCAGTGCTGAAATGCAATAACTCACTGAACTTCTTGGCCAATGAAATCCTTTCTGCCACCCTTCAAGCATCAATTTGCTGCAGCTTTCTGTCATCTGACTGCTTCTAGTTGCCACCATTCTAAGAGCAAGGCTTTTTTCATTCCCTGCTCTATCTACAATCTTCAACATAGGTTCTTATTCTCATCAGCTTCCTATATCAGGATCCCATTCTGAGTTCCTGTCTCTTCGGCCACTTAGATAAGAGCCTCCTAGTACTCAGTGATCTGCTGAGGTACAAAAAGGTAAAAACTCACCAAATTTCCACTCACCAAAAGAACAAGCAGTTCTTTTAACTTCAACATGCCTTTCTCCAATAGGTTTTTTTTTTTAAATTTCATTATTTTTACCCTTTTTAGTTGTAAAACAATTACAGGCACCTCTAATCCCATTAAAAGCTATTTTCATATATACAAATATTATCTAATTTTCCTATTCTTCTTAGACCTAAAATACCCATCTTTAACAGAGAATATGTTTTTCATCCTTTTATAGTTAATAACTTTTTTTCTTTCTGTAAAATTATTTTTTGTCTCTTCCAGATCTAAATCTTTTTATTTGACTACACCTGCATCTTATCTTTTATCTCCTGATTGACACAGCAAGTCCTTTGAGGCAAGACAGCATGGAGCTGGGCCTGGAATCTTCTTCTATCTGCCCCATTACTTCACCTACCTCAAGTAGTCTACCTCTTACTCCTTCCTTCTCATAGCCAGCCTCCTAGGGGGTGAAGACTTCAGACCACATGATTCCTCTGTGCTCTCCATCTCCTTCTACTTCCTGCTGGGTACAAATTTTGAAATGAGACTTCCCATTTGACCATGTGCCTCTCACCTCATATCACACTTGCTTCCAGCCCAATCTCCATCTACCTTTGGGAAGAAGAGTGGTGTCTTATATTTAATGATAAATATTCTTATGACTAGTCATATCCTTCAGGTCCCAATGATGCTGAACTCATAGAGGTCATCATCCAAACCCCACTCAAACTCTTTACCACTCAATTCCTCATTACCAACCTACTCAACCCTTGCACTCCAAAATTTCATCCTAACTCCACTCAGCTCTTCCACCTTGCCATCTGGAATGTCTGTCCCATAGGCAACAAACTTTCCTCCCTCCTCAATCTATTCTTCTACCTCGCTTTCCATCCAGTAGCTCTTCTATCCACTGAAACCTGGCTTTCCCCTGATGACACTGACTACACCTTCATTCATTCTTCTTAGCTCACTGATCAAGGTAGAGGAGTCAGAACACTCCTCAAAACCCATTGCCACCTCTAGGTCCTCTCCTTCCTCATTCACTCAGCAACGCCTCTTTCTTTGAGGTTCATGCTATTCATATCTGCTACATAATCAAAATCCTGATAGTAGTTATCTACAGAGCCCCAGATTATTCCCCTTCCTTTCTCAATGAGTTTGATACCTGGGTTGTCTCCTCAACTCTTACCTTCATACTAGTGGACTTCAACTGATTCTCTCTCAAATACCCTAACCACTCAGTTCCCCAACCTACCCTCCTCTCATGAGCTAATCCTACACCTGACCTCAGCCACACACAAAAATGCCCATACCCTTGTGTCATAAGGCAAAATGGGCTCCTTAGCACTTGAGCAGTTTGGCTTTTGTTTACTTTGAGTGAAAGTACTTTCAGCTGTTAAGTGCTAAGCCCCAGGCCTAAAGCCCTATCAGGTGTGAAACCTGTGTGGGTGTAGATTAATGACTTAAGAGGGGTCAACTCAGAAACCAATGGTGTCTGGTCGTTGAGGCAGGGCTTGAGGTTGCCAGAGGCTGGGCTGCAAGGAGAGACAAGCTAAGAGACAACTACAGCTGAAGCTGATAAAAGCCGAAGCAGGAGCTGCGGAAGCAGAGCTGACCTGTGTGAACCCAGGAGTGCAAGCAAGGACTTGAGGCCAGTAAATATGAATTGGTTAAATACCATCTTGTTTTTATATGGCTTCCTGGTTACTCTTGTGAGGCGGGCTTATTGGACCTGGGTTTTTTTGGTCAAGATATCGGAATGGGGAGGCTGGTTTGTGAATCTGTTGCTGTGGGGACTAAATAAATGTTTTGTTGCTTTCTACTTAGAGAATCCCTCATACCTTGCAATTTCAAACCATTCAAATATATATGTGATTATATTTGAGATCATAAATTTGGCCTTCCTACTACAACCCTCAATTCTCTATCACTCAGAAATATATCACCTACCTCCCTGTTCAAGAATTCTGAAATCTGAGGCAGCTAGATGGTACAGTGAATAGAGCACCAGCCCTGGAGTCAAGAGGACCTGAGTTCAAATCTGGCTCAAACACGTGACACTTACTAGCTGTGTGACCTTAGGCAAGTCATTTACCCCAATTGGCTTGCCTCCCCCCCTCCAAAAACAGAATTTTGAAATCTTTTTATATAAGCATAATCAATTTATTGGCTTTTACTTCTTCTTCTGCCTTTCCTCACATAATCTTATTCTTGATCCTTACTTACCATTACCTCCAATCTTACTACCAATCTTGCACTTAAGCTTTAGATCCCTCTTACCATTTACCATGTTTACTCTTATGCTCATGTTACTAAAGAAAGATAGAGAAAATCATACAACTATTTTCACAGGGTCTACTGCAAACTAATGTTACCCAACCTCAAATGGGCCCTTACTACTGTCAATCCATTCTTCCATAACTCTTTTAACTCACTATCTCACTCTCCATAGCAGCTCTTCCATACCTTTTCATTCTTCCTCAAGCCTCCTAAAGCTCCTGTTCCCCTCACTCTCTCAGCTGAGTATCTCACCTCATATATTCCATAAGGCCATTTGGTGTGAGTTCCCTATTCTCCCCTCTTCCTCATCTCCTGTCTCAGATGCCTTCTGCCACTATCTCGTTCAACCCAATCTCACATGATTAAGTGGCTTTCTTCCAGCTAATCCGTTTACTTGTAGTGATTCAATTCTCTTTCATTTCCTCCAATTCTCCTCTGTCATCCCCACTCCTTTACTTATTTTTCATCTCTTCCTGTCTACTGGCTCATTCCCTGTTGATTTCAAACATTTCCTTGACTCCCTCATCTTGAAAAAGAAAACCTCACTTGATCCTTTCATCCCCACTAACTATTGCCTCTATCTCTTCTGCCCTTTGTATCTAAATTCCTTGAAAAGATCATCTACAACAGGTATCTCCTCTTTCTCCCCCCTCACTCTCTTCTTAATCCCTTATAATCCAATTTCGAACTTTATCATTCCAAATTTACTAATGATCTCTTAGTTGCCAAATTCAGCAACCTTTTCTCAATCTCTCTGCAACCATTGACACTGTTGATCATTCTCTTCTCTCTAGGTTTTCAGGACATCACACTCTCCTGGTTTTTCTCCCATGTATCTGACAACTATTCTATCTCTTTTGCTGGATCCTCTTCTAGATCATACCTTCTAACCACAGGTATCTCTCAGAGTTCTGTCTTGGGTCCTTTTCTGTTCTCCTTCTGTACTACTTCACTTGGTGATCTCATCAGGTACTATGGATTAAATTATCATCTCTATGCTGATGATTCCCAAATCTACCTATCTTGCCCCAACATCTCTGCTGATCTCTAATCTCACATCACCAACTGCCTCTTGGACATTTCAAACTGAATGCCTAGCAGATATCCTAAACTCAATATGTTCAAAATGAAACTCATTATCTTTCCCCCAAACCCTGCCTGTCTCCTACCTTTCTTATTACCATGGACAGCAACAACATCCTCCGATCCCTTAGATTCACAATCTAGGAGTCATTCTGGGCTCCTTCCCATCTCTCATCCCCTTTATCCAAGCTGTTGGCAAGGCCCCTCGATTTCGCCTTTTTAGCATCCCTCAAATATGGCCATTTCTCTCCTCTGAAACTGCCACCGCTCTAGTTCAGGTTCTCATCATCTCATGCCTAGATTTTGGAATATTCTGCTGGTGGGTCTACATGCCTCAAGTCTCTCCCCAAACCAAATCATCCTCCATTCAACCACCAAAGTGATTTTCCTAAAGCACAGGTCTGATCATGTGATCTCCCTTCTCAATAAACTCCATGACTCCTTATTGCCTCTGGAACTGAATGTAAAATACTCTGTTTGGCATTCAAAGCCTTTTGTAACCTTAGCCCCATTTCATTTTTCCAGTTTTCTTATTCGTTACTCCTCACCACATACTCTTTTATCCACAGGCATTGGCCTTCATGCTGTTCCACAAATAAGACTCACCATCTCTTGGCTCCAGGCATTTTATTTTAGCCATTCCCCTTCCCTAGTATACCCCTCCCTACTGACCTCCCAATTAAAAGCCTCTCTCAACCCTTCTTAATTCCAGTGTCTTCCTTCTGTTAGTTATTTCCCATTTATTCCTCATATAGTTTGCTTATAACTATTTGTTGTTGTCTTTTTCCATTATACTGTAAATTTCTTGAGAGTAGGAACACTTTTTGTGTCCCCAGAACTTAAAGTAGTGCCTGGCATATAGTAAGCACTTAATAATAAATGTTTATCGATTGACATGAACGGAGCAGTATTTAAAGAAATCTTATATTACATCTGCAAAGACCATTTCCTTCAGAGAGAAGCCACATACTCCAGTCCAGCAAATGATCAGTTCCATTCATCATGTCTAGTAAATGGAAAAAAATCAACCAAACGAAAAAAACAAACTCATGTTTATGTTTGTTTTTGGAAAAGAAAACCAAAACTACTCGTTGTTAGCTGTTATAAATAGCAATTAAGTCCATTCGTTCTTTGGTTTACAAACGTCTCCAAAATACTATTCATTAAGTAAAGGACAGTTGACCTGTATTAGATTTATTTTTAATTAATTAGAAAACCTGAGGCACAAAAGCATTTTCTAAAATTGCTTGGTAGATGGGGAATAATAATGTTCTAGACAAAAATTAATGAGAAGTAAAAGAAAATAAAATTTAATAATGATATGAAATAAAAAGGCAAGGAATATAACTTTTATACTTTTAGAGGGAGAAATGAACATTTGAGGAAAGGATATAAAATACATTTACATAAATTTTATAACTGGCTTAGAACTCCCAAATCTGGGCTTACAGGTGGACCAAGTTTGATCTTGGAGATGATCCAAAAGACCAATATATTTTTGGCTCATTTAAGTTCAATTAACTTTCTCCTTCTCAATATACAGCTTCATAAATGTGGGTTCCAGAGACTCCAGATCCTATATCTAATATCTGAGGTACATATTAAATATAGGATAACTTTTATTCCCTCCTTTAGAAATTATAGCTAGATAAAAGACCATAAACAACTGTAGAAAATAAACATAGAGAATCTCAATAGCCTATGACCTTTGTAATTCTCTTCCCTCTTCAGTTAGTCCCACTTTACCACAGAGTCTTACCCACTGCTCACCAGACTTATAGGGCCACTCTATGGCCCTCTTAGGAGAGAACTGAACTTGAAATTGCCAACACAGCAGAGCTCTGACAAGCTCTCCTACTCACAAAACAGCAAACAATCCATCCTGGATTTTAGACTCCTTCCCTCCCATTCCAAAAAAAATAGTACCATCCTATGGGTTACAGTCCTATTGGAATAGAAACACTTTTGCAATTGTTATAGCACCATCCTGCTTCCCACAGGATTGCGACTGTTCAAATAATTCACTTTAATAGTAGAGTTCAAAGACTAGATTCCTTGCTCCTCCATATTGGGAAGTGTGGTGCCTTGCTTCTGCTTCACAGAGCATCAGAAATTACTTGTTCGTTTGTTTGTTTCTATCTCCATAAGGCACCCCACTCAGGAAATTTACCTTCTCTGGTTAGAAGAGTAGATTCCAAAATTCTTGAATTTGAGTTATGTATAATGTAATCTTCACTGGAAATTTCCATATCTTTAGCTTGCAAACCATGATGTTGAATCATACTGTCTAGGAAATCCTCTCCTCCTCCCATTATGACACTAGAGATTGAGAATGACATTACCTAGAGCCTCTCATTAGGCTTTTCTATGTGCCACTTCAAAGCTACCATTAATGCCTGTGTTCTCAGGTTCTCTATGGATAAAAGGCAGAAAAAAAGATAAAAACAATTAAAAGCTATCAATCAAGTCCTATAACTAGTGTATGTCCTCCTGAGTCCTAGACAACCAATTCTTTTTTTTCTTTTACACTCACACTCTCTCTCTCTCTCTCTCTCTCTGTATATATATGTATATATATATATATATACATATATTTACATACACATGTATACACACATATGTATGTATGTATGTATGTATGTATATATTAATTTATTTAATATTTTTAGTTTTCAGCATTGATTTTCATAAGAGTTCGAATTACAAATTTTCTCCCCATTTGTACCCTCCCCTCACTGCAAGACGGCATATATTCTGGTTGCCCCATTCCCCAGTCAGCCTTCCCTTCTGTCACCCCACTCCCCCCATCCCCTTTTCCCTTACTTTTTGTAGGGCAAGATAAATTTCTATGCCTCGTTGCCTATATATCTTATGCGAAAACTTTTTTTGAACATCTGTTTTTAAAACTTTGAGTTCCAAATTCTCTCCCCTCTTCCCTCCCCACCCACCCTCCCTAAGCAGGCAAGCAATTCATCATAGGCCACACATGTATCATTATGCAAAACATTCCCATAAATAGTCATGTTGTAAAAGAATAACTATATTTTGCTCCTTCCTGTCCTATCCCCCTTTATTCAATTTTCTCCCTTGACCCTGTCCTTTTTCGAAAGTGTTTGTTTT
>JAQQSZ010007401.1:0-13317 GCA_028646595.1 Phalanger gymnotis | reverse complement strand
TTTCCAAATCCTTTTTGAGCTCTTCCATGTCCTGAGACCAGTTCATGTTTTTCTTGGAGGCTTTTGTTGTAGGCTCTTTGACTTTGTTGATTTCTTCTAACTGTATGTTTTGGTCTTCTTTGTCACCAAAGAAGGATTCCAGAGTCTGAGACTGAATCTGGGTGCATTTTTGCCGCCTGGCCATGTTCCCAGCCAACTCACTTGACCCTTGAGTTTTTCAGCAGGTTATGACTGCTTGTAGAGTACAGAGTTCTATGTTCCAAGCCTGGGGGGATGCGCCAGCTCTGCCACACCAGCACTCCTCCTTCCCCAAGAACCCCCAACCTGGACTGGATTTAGATCTTTAGCAGGCTTTTCACTCCTGCTCTGATCCTCCACTTAATTTCTCCCACCAGGTGGGCCTGGGGCTAGAAGCAACTGCAGCTGTAGTTTTGTAGCTGCCCCACCTCCACTGCCCCTGGGGTGGTGGCCTAACTGCAAACTCCCTGCCCCCAGCAATTTTTCCCACTAACCTTCTCTGTTGTCTTTGGTGTTTGTGGGTTGAGAAGTCTGGTAACTGCCACAGCTCACTGATTCAGGGTGCTAGGGCCTGTTCCTCCCTGCTCCTGGTCTGGCTGGTCTGCACCGCCCACGCTGAGCTCTGCTCTGCTCCGCTCTGCTCCCAGCTCCAAGCGGGATAGACCTTACCTAGAGACCATCCAGGCTGTCCTGGGCTAGTGTCCTGCTTCCCTCTGCTGTTTTGTGGGTTCTGCAGTTCTAGAATTGGTTCAGTGCCATTTTTTATAGGTTTTTGGAGGGACTTGGCCAGGAGCTCACGCTAGTCCCTGCTTTCTAACTGCCATCTTTATAAGTTGTTTTTAATAAAAAAAAAAAAAAGTTTCCATTACTAGCCATGTTCAAATTAATAACCCTGAGTAAAAGTAGGTATCTCTTTAAGGCAACACAAGATAGACCAAAAGCCAGTCTTCTTTTAAGATAAGGAACTGTGCTAAAATCTTTTTCATTAACACGGAACAAAAAACAGTTATGACAGTAACCTCATTAAATAACAATGACATCCTGGTTTCACAAGTCTTTACATCATTGGCTAATTATTCCCATAATGTTGTGAGACATTAGAGGACCACATCTTGTACAGTAATATATACCCAGTAAAAGGCAGGTGACTAGGCAAAAAATACTCATCGACTTAGTTGTTTAGAATATAAAAAGAACTAAAATTCTAATATCTTGCTGTTATTATAGGTAACTGAGATGTGATCCTATATTAGCCTATCAGATAAAGATCTAATAATATTGTGTTCATACTGATCACCTAACATGATTATAGAAATTTACCATAAAAAAATAGGGACGCAGCTATACAATAAGGGGAAAATGTTCCTTTATCTTGATGTCAGTTTCAGGCTAAAGTCATATAGCCATCTGTATTGAGCCAGGATTAAATGGTGGGATACTTTTCATTCAAGAGGAAATGTCATGCTGGGGGAATTGAGTCAGGAAAATCCTACTTTAGCCCATGCCAAGAGTCATTTTCTCGGCCTTTCCCATGAGAACTCCATCTGCAGTTCATGGATGTTAATCTCGTAGGGTTGCTGGCCCACCGGCTGTGTTGTTAAGCAAAATTGTCTCATTAGCATGGCTTTTGTTTCTTTTGAGTGGAAGTACTTTCAGCTGTTAAGTGCTAAGCCCCAGGCCCAGGGCCCTGTCAGGTGTGAAACCTGTGTGGGTGTGGATTGGTGACTTAGGAGGGGCCAGCTCGGGAACCAATGGTCTCTGGTCATTGAGGCGGGACTTGAGAACACCGGAAGCTCGGCTGCGAGGAGGGGTGAGCCGGGAGACAACTTCAGCGGGGGCGGCTGCGGAAGGTGTGGAAGCCAGAAGCTGCTGAAGCGGGGCTTACCCGAGTGCGAGCAGGAACGTGAGGCCAGTGAACATGATTCGGCTAAATACTCTCTTGCTTTTCTTTGGCCTCCTAGTTGCCCTTGTGAAATGGGCTTTCTGGGCCTGGAGTCTTTTTGTCAAGATGTTGGAATGGGGAGGCTGGTTCAAGTTTTTGCTGCGGTGGGGCCTAAAGAAATTTCTTGTTGTTTTCTCCTTAGAGAATCTCTCATACCTTGCTATTTCGGACCATTCAAACATATACATGATTATATTTGAGATCATAAATTCGGCCTTCCTACTACACCGGCCTAACAGCGTTCCTGGATGATCATACCTTAAGTAAGTCTCAGAATATATCAGTTACAGTCCTGTAAGGTCTTAAATCGCAAGTTCCAATAATCATTGCTCTGGGTGGATTCCATTATTAAGGATCACATATCCTTGATAAGTATTAATTATAATTTCAGATTGAAAACAGAGATGCATCATAAAAAAAAATCATAAATGACCTTGCCCTGGTTAGAGATATTTGCTATTAGAGGAAGAAGCAGATACATTAATATCACACATCAGTACTGGAACTAAAGGCCTATACCATAAGCAACCAAGTATATGGAGCCAGGTGCACAGATGTCTTATATGGGAGAATGAATTAAGAAAATCTAATCTTAGTTTTCCCAGCGCCACTCTCCTACCATATTCCCAGGGACAGATACGCACTAGCCTTTGATTTTGGATATCACTCCCATTGGGCTGCTTTTTCTTGAAGTGCTCACTGAAGGCTGGTCCAAGGATACAATAAACCTAAGAATGAAGCTCAAAAAGAATAACCAGGGTTCCCCAAAAAGATTTCACCTCAAATAGTAAAGTCTTTGTAATCACAGTAGGACCAGACGCAATTGTTATCAGTACTCCAAGGTTGTTGTAATAAATTAGCTGACAAATAAAATCAAGTCTTCTGAAAAGTCACACAAAATATTTTTATTTAATATTCCTTTCTCCTAGTATTTTGCTTTCTCAAAAACAGCTTAAAATTTTTCTAGATGTAAAAATTTGATAATCATTAGATTTTCATGAAGTAAATTAGTAGGAAACCTCTAAAGAGCCAGATCTCTGTCTCTTATTCAAATTTTAATGTTAAGACTAGGGTTGGTGTAAAAACATAACTACAGATATAACTTCTTAATTCACAACAAATATTCTTATACTCTAAATTCCTAATTACCATAAATAAATATTAAATTACCATCCTCCTCTACTCAAAAAGTATTTGCAATAGGCAAGAGATTCAGTTTTCTAGGTGAAGCAATACCACAAATACATTTAATTAAATTTGCCTTGTTATAATAACCCCTAATATTTTAATAAATGATAGCCAAGTAATTTTAGATGAAATTCCTCTTTACTATAGGCAAATATTTCAGAATATTAATAGTTCACAAACATTTTTCTTTTTCTTTAACAGTTAAACATATAAACATCTAGATTAGAAAGAAGTTGTGATCTTACCAATATATCTGTACAGTATCATAAACAATATAATGGATTTGAAACAAAACAAAACTTATTTCTAGTCAAGGGACCTCAATTTGCTGAACACATTTCTAAATTACTTTACACAGAAAATTATTCCAAAAAAATTTAAGTGGAACTTACATAAAACTGATCTGTGAACTTCCAATTTGTAACCCTGTCAAACATCTTTATAAAATAAAAACTGAAAAAAGAATTTATTATTTTAATCCACATAGACTGAAATACTCTTAATACTAAAGACATGACTAAAATACTTAAATTAGAAGATAATCTAATTTTCTAACTATGTTGGTATTAGCAAGTTTCATAATATAGATATGTACTTAATTTTACGGTAACAATACTAGGAAATACATATAAAGTTTTACCAGTTTGAATTCACCTTTGAACATCAGGTTAGCTTAAAGTGTGCTGAGCTAAAATATTATAAGATTCTAGTTGAGGGGCTGGGTTGTTTTTTTGTTTGTTTGTTTGTTTTTTGGCCAGGCCAAAAAGAGACCTAAGGAATTTGATCTAATGTTGGCAAGGAATGGCCATTTTCCCCAGGTAAGTTTTTTCCTTTTCAAGTTTTCACAGAAGTTAATTAAATAATGTTCAATTTGAACAATACAAGGAAACATTTAAGGTCTTATACAATAGTCACAGTTTACAACCAATATTTTTTCACCATATCCAATATTTATATAGCATTAGATGTATGATATAGGCTTCCTGCAGACCATCCAGATAGGTGGATGGAGATGACTAATTAGATGCTTATCTAACCTTACTCTTAGGAAACTAAAGTCAAAGTTGAAAAATCATGCTTAGGGAAATATTGTCAAATGGTTAAAGCCTGAATTTTATGTATGTATGTGTAAATATATGTACATATATGTATATATGTGTGTATGTGTATATACACGTGTGTATATGTGTAAGAAAAGTCTTTTCTTCTTTAATTTCTAGTTCTTAACTAAAATCAAATCACTATACTTTAACTTGATCATGGGGCTCGATCTTTAAGTCTTAAAATATTGACACATTAAAAAAATATTGACACATTATTCAGTTGTGAATCTTCTACAAAAGCAAGCACTCAGTATTACTTTAAACTGTTGATGAGTGTTATAAGATTTAAAGACTCTACCTATCACAGATGAGGACATTTTAAAGGGGTCCTTGTTATGCTAACTTTACAGAAAACCATTATCACTATCTTTTATATTTCTAAAGAGGTTTTTTTTTACAAGAAAAATTTACATCAGATTTTTAACAATTAAATCCATAACCCAAAGGAAAGAAAGAATTCATTTTTCTAGCAATATTTCTAATACCATGAATTATCAAATTAAAGTTAGTCATTATCCTTATATACATTAAAAATTACACAGCTGGGGTTACTTGATTCAAAACCACACACCTAATAAGTTCCCTGATATAGAATGCTTACTAATAATAACAACAATAATATATATCACTTAAAATGAGACCAGAATAAATTCAATTTATACCTGGATCTATTTTCCAAATGGCATCATATAGAACCTCAATTTATAATTTCAATTATTTACTATTATATTTTACACAAAGGCTATTTATTCCAAGCATTTCATTCTAAGCATTACGGGATTCACTATTTCCAGTTAATCCACTGAAAAAGATTTTAAAAGTGACAGTAATCTACCCCAATTATTGTTAAATTTCTCCTAACCCTCTATAATTTTGTCTGGTGACGAAAGCTACAAAAGCTTTACAAAATTTTCATTCTCCATGTTTCTACTTAAAGTAAAAACTTCCTCACACTCTCAACATCTGAAGCTGGCACTTAGGCACTCAGAGCAACCCAGAATAAGAGGGGCTTGGAGCTATTTCCTGCCTGCTATGCGCATAGTATGTCCCTCATTTGTACCCAAAGCTTGCTATCTGTTAGGAATAAAATTTCTAAAGGAAAGAAAAGACTCCCAAAGTAGATGAGATAAGCTCATTTATTTTACATTAATGCAAAAAGTAGGTGTGCTGCTGGAACAGACACACTCTTACAGAAGCTAGATCAAGTAATTCCATCCTTGTCCTGGAATGCAAAGTCCCTCCCTCATTTCCTCATTGGCTGAGTACTCTGAGGTGTACAATTTCCCAATATGCCTACTACATGTTTCCCCTTGATATGTTCCCCCTCCTGCTGCATAGGTCCCATGTGCATTAAAATGAGCCTTAGCTCCTCCCGGGCATGAGAAGTTAATATTCATATGACTATTAAGCATGCATATTGCATCTTGCACCTGTGGGCTAAACCACTTTCCTGGTTTTTTTTCCTAGTTTCTGAGAATTGCTATTGCAAAAAAACAACAACAACAACAACAACAAAAAAAACCACTTCCCTTCATCTGCGTGGAAACATAATCTTTATATCTCACATTATCTACCTTCCATATTTTTTCCCTCCAGCCTTTATTTCTCTTTCCAAATCTTCCAAACCCATTACTTAAACTATACAACTTTCCTTTACATTTCAATCATATCCCAGACAGCAGCCATCTACTGAATGTTTCATTCATAACTTTAGCACATACTGTTATTAAATTTTCCAAGTGTACAGTTCATTTCAACCCAGGTGATTTTCTTCATCAACTAACCTATCATAATTATAACCTGTTGCTTGATTAGGGGCAATTCAGATGTTATCTACAAGACCAAAAAACTCCATAGCTCTTACATTTTCCCAAAAGGGAGGTAGAATCTGTACTGCCTACTCCTAGTCCAAGAAGTTTGTGAGACAAATCCCCATTAAGATATTTTTTAGTAGTTACAAAACCTTTTAAAGAGGTTTGTTGAAGCCCTGGAGCCCCGGTTAACAGCTCATCTCTTATGTTGTCTACAGAAATCAAATCAAAGCAGTTTTCTAAATTAAATCATACTTAGTTCTCTTTTCTGCTTCCTCTTCATTTTCTTCAGAATTTGGAGCGTTGTTAATACTTAATAATTCATATGTCAGGAGTTACATTTCACAATTTTAACCATTACTTATATAATGATAATATACACTTTAAACATAAACTGCTGAAATTCTAAAGTGACTAAGGCTATGACAGAGAAATACTCGATCAAAGTAAGCCTTTGAAGGATAGAAATTTATTTTTAGTTTTAAACATACTGGTTTGATTGAGGTGTGCAATTTGTAGGGAACAGAATAGCATGAGAAAGAAGGGAATTCTAAAATTTACCTAGGAGATCTTGTCCCTAATAGCTCAAAGGTGGATTTTAGGGATAAGAAGGAAAGAGGAAGTAATCTTACTCACCAGCTGGTGGTTCTCTGACTTACAACAAAATTTACTTCCACATTCAGCTTCAGTTAGTCAGCACTTGTTAAATTTTTACTTGGATAATTTATCAATAGAAAGATTAGTTATTCAACATAGATTCAATGAGTGGCTTGTTCTTGGGTCTTCTCTCTTAGCAGATCAGAGACAAAGAAAACCACCCAAATCCAAACCAAGCCAAAAAAAATGGCAAGAGGCTTACTTCATGGAAGCCCCGAAAAGAAAAATTCCTTTTCTGATTCTACTTTGAAATCTGCAAAATTTTCTAGGTTGGAGGAAAGACACCCCACCCCCTTTTCCTGTCTGTCCCTTGATTTTGCCCACAATCAAAAGAGAGATTTTTTTTCAAATTTTTTTTTTATTTAAACTTTCCATATAAATAACGAAATGAATGCCTTCGGGCAAAGTCTTGCTACAAACACATAGGGACAAAAAGACACAAATTACAAACACAAAACACAGAGCCTTAGTGACTAGAAATTAAAATTTAGACATGCTCCCTTACCTTGTTTATTGCTTACCTCTACCACTTTCGTTGCTTCTTACTCTGCTCGCTTTTTCTTTCAGAATAAAAATGCTTAATTACTTCCTCTATTTAAAGAGATCCTTACACACAAAGCTTAATCTGACCAAGATCTACTATCTTATATGTAACCCCAAAGACTTTAAAGCAAGGATGTAACTTTGGAGATCCTATCACAGCTCAATGGTGCAGATATCCTTTTGGAAACCCTGCATTGCTGGCATTTTGTGGTTGACTTCAAGCAAGTTAGAATTTGTGGGCGGAAGTCTGTAGTATCCCGAATTTCCTAGGTTTTCCTCATATCTCCATTTGGTCCACTTCAGGAGATCTCTTTCCAAAAGGGCATCAAAAGGTATTGATGCAGCCCCCGCTTTGAGAGTGAAAATCAGAAGGCTGCAGCACAAAGAAAACAACACACTGAAAACAGACATAGAACATAGAAACTTACCCAGACACGATCTAATTTCTGGTAATAGAGTCAAGTCCTAACAAATAGTTCCCCCTTGTGGAAAAATTTCCCACTTGCACTCAAAAAAACATAGCTTTTTAATAAGAATCTGGGGTGCAGAGCTCTGATCCCTTTAAATTCAGACAAATGGAAAGCCTGAGACACAGAGTTTCTGGAGCTTAATCATCAGTTTGTTAATTAGGCTAGTTGATAATAAATTGATAGTCATTGGTTTCCCTTAATAAGCAAACACACCTAATGGAGATACTGAATTCCTTAAATATTTTTAGAAAAGGGAATTTAGAAATAGGAGCAATCAACCCTTATTGGTGAACAGTTAATAAGGGAGTGGACAGATTAATGAGGCAGGAGGCTAACAGTCTTTAGTTCTGCTGCTGAGGGCGTGGCTTGATCAGGACATTCAGCCGCCTCCAACGATAGAGACAAAGGAATCTGTCTCTATCCAGACTACTCTAATTGGTTTTGTCCTTCATGATCTAGGTTCCCCCAGAGAGGTTCGAGGACATGGACTTAATGCTTTAGGGCTGGAATTCAACTAGATTATATTTATATTATAAACAAAAGTAAATTTACTAACTGTGTGACCTCGGGCATGTTACTTAACCCCAATTGCCCTGCCTTCCTCCCTGAAAAGAAAAAAAGTAAAGTCTCCTAGTGGGATCCAGACCAAGATCAAGGAAGGTAGCCTGAGCATTAGGCTAATCTCTTCTATCAACTAGTCCTTCAGAGACTGGTTGAATCCCCTACAGGGATTGTGCTGGGAATAAGGAAATAGAAAGGAAAAACCTCAAACCTAATTTAATAATTGATTATTAACATAATAGAAAAATAATCACTTTTCTCAGCTACCTTCCAAAATTCCAGGCCAAAATGCCACTATCTTCCCGGTCTTCCTGGTTCACAACCTAGAAGTCATCCTCAAATTCTCATTATCTTTCACCTCCATATCCAATCTGTTGCTAACACCTGGCGATTTTACCTTCACAATATTTCTAGAATATTCCCCCTTCTCTCCTCTGATACTACCCACCACCCACCATGGTGGGGGCCTTCATCTCCTTTTGCCTGAACTATTGCAATACAGTTGAACAAGATATTCCTTCCCTCTTCCTGGGACATTTTTAATTGGCTGTACCCATTCCTGCAATGCTCTCCCTCCTACCTCTACCTCTTGGCTTTCCAGGCTTCCTTCAAGTCCTGGCTAAAATCATAACTTCTAGAAGAAGCCTTTTCTCCTTGATCCTTCTTAATTCTAGTGCCTCCCATCTGTTGATTGTGTCATTTTTTTTTTCCTATAGAAAGTCCTGTTAGCTCATAGTCATCTCTGTGTTTGTGCTTTTCTTTGCATGCAAAGTACATGGCATATATTTGGTGTTTTATGAATGGTTATTGACTTAGACTAAGAAAACAAACATGCTCACATTATCATGTTAAATTTGTGAAGACAAATATTTGCTTTCCTCCTATTTTATTTATTTTACTTTTTTCCAGCACTCTGTAAAACACTGTATCTAAACAACCTGTTGCTGTTTTGTCGGCTGCAACATTTTCTCTGGATTCATTCCTGTGTGAGAAAAGAAAATAAGAGGGAAAAGAACAAAAGATTTCCTACTATAATGCGGAATGATATTTAAAAATAAACATTACACAAGAATTCAAAAATTTAAGATTTGCAATGAAGCACAAAAAACTTATCCTAGGATGGAGTTATGGGGAGAATACAACATGTTTCTCAGTGCATGTTTTTGAGAGGGGAGAGGTTGAAATAGGCTAGCTTGTCCAGTATTATGTGTTTCTGTATATGCATTTGGGTGTGTCTTGGCATGTGTATGTATTGCATCTTTCAATATATGGGACTTATAGAAATCTGTTACTACTATATTTTTCTAAAGGTTTACATCAACTCCAAGAACCCAAAGCACCTCCAGGAACATAATCTCACAGATCTGAGGAAGATGTGTTGAGGGTTGGGGAAGGTGAGATCCAGGAACCCCAAGACTGGAGTTCCCAGACAGGGTAGTTCAGGGGGATTACCCCTCAAGGACCTGAGTACTGGAGAGGGTCTGGGGGTCTGGAATGAATTCGCAGACCCAAGCATTCTTTAAGTCAAGGTAGCAAAGATTTATTACACTTTACAGTGGGCAAGAGTTCTTAGGGAACCTGCAACCTTAGGGGGGTGCGAGTAAAGTTTTTATAGGATACTTTGGGGTAAAACATGTCAGTTAGGTGTTTTGGGGTCAGATTAGTGAGTGGTTAAGAGGTGGTCAGTTCTTAAAGGAACATGCACTTTTTGTGCATGGTATCTTATCCAAAGTTCACTAGGAAATAACCCAAGGTGGGGGCTATCTAGAGGTGTGGCTTTTGCCTTAAAACATCATTAAGTCAACTAATAGTAGGGGCTGACTGGAAATATCCAGGTTGCTCCTATCAATGTCTTGTTAGACAAGATAAATGTAAGGGAGTATACATGTGACTGTGTCTGAGATACGTATCAGTAAGGTCAGTAAGTAGTGAATATCGTTATGGACCAGTGCACAGCCAATTTAGCACATACAAAGGGAGTCCAAACTAATAAATTCTATAGGTGCAGCTGGCCACAGTATCAGGAAGAGAGATAAGAGCATGCTGTCCTGCTTTGCTAGAGAGAAACTGCTAGGGCCAATGTTTTGAAGCTAGGGAGAGACGTGATTTTAGAACTGGATGTGGTTTTGGAATTGGGGTCCAGGCACAGGCACCCAAACACAGGCTAAGGAGAAATGTGATTCTAGAATTAAAGTCCAAGAACAAGCACCCAAACACCCCATCAGATGCATGTCTGGATTCTGTAACCAGGAATGGCTTATTTTCTAGTCAAACAAATCATTGTGGTATTTCAATGTCTGCGAAGCCAATGGATGCCAACAAATGCTAAAAATTATGTTAACATGCCATAAATAAAGATGAAAATACCTTTTTGCAGATGATATTAGGAACTTCTCTTTTTTTTTCTTTTTTCTGCTTTGTAGATGTTCCCCTGGAAACATCTGAAATCCAAAGGGAGTTAACACGATTTAATTTAGTGTACTTTCTCTGGTCTATGTAAAATATCATCAAAGCATGACTAAACTGAAGAAAAATAAGCTAAGACAAGGAAGCCCATAGGTTAAAAATGTTCGTGTGTTGCTGGGGCAGCGGATGGGGATGGGGTGGTGGGGGATGGGGAAGAGAAAGGGAAGGATGGGGAGAGAAACAGACAGACAGATGGAGGGGAGGGAAGGAGAGAGACAGAGGGAGGGAAGGAGGGAGGAAGGCAAAAAGAGGGATAGAAGGAAGGAGGGAGAGAGACAGAGAGAATATGAGAACATGAATACCTAAGAGTCATTCCATGTCTAAGAGGGCTCTAAGATAAAGAGGAAAAAATGGTTAAGGCTGTTCAAGTGCCAAAGCAGTCAAAACCAAATAGGATGAAAATGGTTTTACTCAATAAGAATTTTGTTACCAATATGTAAAGAACTTAGCGAAAGAATGAAAATATTCTTCTCCTCCTTTGAGCCTTTTGTTCTTGTATAGGGTTATCTCTATTTGTTTTTTTTTTATCGACTCTAGGAGTAAGAATAATTTCATGAGTGAAATACTAAAAATGTCCTAATGGTATTTGCAAGAGACAGGAGCCCCTTGGAGCTGGCTTCTATCATGGACAAGCACAGAGGTGGAGAAGCCATCTCTCTCTACTGAGAATCAGGAAAACTGCAGCCTCAGGTGGGCAACTAGCTAGCTGAGGATCCTTCTCTGGAACTCCTTTTCCTCCCCTTATGGGGAGGGGAGTGTATTGTTAATGAATTTTTGCTTAGTTTGAAGATCCATTAATAGGCCCATGTGACCTGCTTAAGTCACATGGAAGCCTAAGTCATATGTGGTGGGAGGAGCGTGTTGAATGTGGGTCAGAGCAGTTAGAGCAGTGGGAGGGAGTGGAAGCAGCCAAGGCAGCAGCTAGGATTGTGAGTGTTTGTGGGAAGGCCTGAGCAGTTAGAAGGCTTTGGGATGGAGTAGCTGCTCCCTGTAGTGAGTTGCTATGATGGATTTGGCTTACTGGTGTTGGGATTTGGCTCTCTGGTGTCTGAATAAATGTTTTGCTTCTGTCTTCTATATGGAGAGTCTGTTGTTTTGCAATTCAGAACCACACCAGCATATTCATAGCAATAGCAACCGCTGTAAATGTTGGCTTGGCGACGCAGGGAGCTGAACTATATGGCCTACAACAATCCTACTAATACTGCCCATCTAGGATCAGTCCTTATGGCAATATTTGCCCTTTGCAGGGGTAGCTTAAAACCAATAAAGTGGGTCTTGAAGAATTAAAACACTAGTCAGTCAACAGAAATTCAAGCAGTCTAATCTCAGTCTAATAGTGTCATTATAATGATGCAGAGCAAAGTCACATCAAAATGCTAGCCAAGGAAGTGCTTCATCTGCGTACGGACTGTTTCTTAACCACCAATATTTGCTTTTTAGGCCCTAGCCTTGTTAGCCCAAGCTCAATTGCCCAGCTTATTAATCTCTTAGATAAAACTAAGTGGTCCTCCAATTGGCAATACCAAGCAAGAGGCAGGTTATGTAATGGTACTCAGGATAGAATCAGTTTCATAAAACACCTTCTCTACAGTTTGTCTATCACATAGTGGGGATAGAAGCCATGTCCCATTTACATGCCAATAAATATGTATCCCAAATGACATTCCTCTAAAATCATCTTAATAAAAGCTATTGTATTGTATTTATTCTTTCTGAGGTCCTGTCTAATGAACAACTGATGTTGGAGTCAGGAATATCTAAGTTCAAATCCAGCTGTGTACGAGTCACTTTGCTTCTCTCAGGCTGTTGCACATCCATAAATAGTACCAGTCATACCTGGGTTATTTTGCGAATCTAGGGAAAATAACTCATGTAAAACTCTTAGCTAACCTTAAAGCTCTATATAAAATATTAGCTGTTATTACCATCATCAATTCTGATGAGTAATAAGTAAAATACAGTTAATTCCCAAAGTAAAAAGGGGCTAATGCTAAAACTATCTGCTTCTTTGGTTTCTAACTCAGGTTATATTCTCAGCCTTGGGGGGGGGGGGCTATTGAATTAAAATCAATTCAGCATACATACAAAACAACTATTCTGCCAGGGGTGCTAAGGAAAGAAAGATGAATGAGGACATAGCCACTGCCCTCAAGCAACTTACATTGACTTGTATAATGCAACGAAAAACAGTTTTTCAGTATTTATACAAAAAATCTACTTAATCCATCCTGTGGCTGAACAGGAGTTCTCAGAGGACCAGAGTACCCTTGGTGCCAAGAGAAAAGGGAAGGGTAAAGGTGGGAGCCCCTCTATAAGAAGTTTTTTTTCGAAGGTGTGGAAGGTTGCAGGGATAGAAAAAATAACATAGTAGTAACTCTAGTATCAGCTACACTGAAGGGCTCCCCTGGTATTGTTAGATTTGTTTGCTTGGGAATGGAAAGAGACCAGGGACAACAGGATTAGGCAATCACATAGAGCTCTTTTATTACTGGCATGCCAGGGCCTCCATCCTAATGATGAAGACCCCGACTCCAGGTTTAAGGCAGAATTTATAG
>JAQQSZ010007400.1:0-13317 GCA_028646595.1 Phalanger gymnotis | reverse complement strand
TTTGTTGTTGGGTTGTGGGTTTTTTTTTTTTTTGGTTCTGTTTCTTCTTTCTCATGAGTCATTCCATTGGTTATGGTTCTTCTCCACAACTTGACTAGTGTGTAAATTAATTCAATGCCAAGTTATACATGGAAGTTATATGGGATTCCATGCCTTCTTGGCGGGGGGGGAAGAAAATCTGGAACTCAAAATTATGTAGAACTGTTTGTTGCAAACTAAAAATAAAAAAAAAATGTTTTTGGAAAAAAAAAAAAAGAAGGGGCAATAAACTCAGAAGACCTGGTTTAGAATCCAGGATCTCTGATTGTTAGCTATGCGACTGACCTTCAATAAACAACTTAACCTCTTAAAAAAAAAAAAAATTGTCAGAGGCAGGATTTAACCTCAGATCCACTGACCCCACAGACTGTGACTTTTACACTGTGCCATGTTCTCTAGACCTCTCAGTTCCAGTATGGACTTTGTGTTTATGGGTTTTGGAGCCAGTGGTTGGAAATAAGTTCTAATTCTCAGATGTGGATGAATGCTTTATGTAGAGCAATTATAGAGAAATTAATTGATTATGTTAATGATTAAATATGTAGTTTAAATTGTAATTTGAAGATATTCATCTTTTGATTTGTGAATAGAAGGATTAGAAGTCTCCCTCTTGCCTCATCAAACATCATAAACTTTCCTGGATAATGGTCATGTGCAAACTGTAGTAATCAAAACAGAAAGCGCATTCAAATTAAAAAAAAAAACCATGTTTTTTCCCTTGTGTGTTTGTTACATATACACACATATGTGTGCGCATATATACATATATTAAATTATTTTGTCTTTGTATATGAATACTATTATTATCTATGCATTATATACATAAAATCAATTATAGCACACTACATATTGGCAGATCACGTTTGTTATGTACAGAATGTATGTGCCACATTTCCATTGTTTCCTCTCCTTTTTCTGCTTTCCCTTTTCCTCCTTCCTTTTTTGTTTAACACTGTATTCTCTCTAGAGCATTAAAATTTCTTAGTGTTTGGCATAAAAAAGTGTATATGGTTATTTGAGTCTCTTGCATTGGCCTCATAAAATCTGAACTGTGATTATTTTTAACCCTTCCTTTAAAATGACATAGTGATGAATTGGATTCCAAAGACTTATAAAGTTATTTATTGGTTATGTGTCAATCAATATTTTTACTCAAGGACCTTCTTTTATCTTAAAAAAAAGTTTTTTTTAAAGGAGCACTTAACTGGGAGACAAAAGATCTTGATTCTATTCTCACTTTACCACCTATTAGCCATGCGACCTTGAGTAAGGCAATTAACCTTTATGAAATGGGGATATATCTTCCTTGCTTTCCTCGAGAGCCGTCCTAAGGATCGAAGGAAATAACTCATGTGGAATTACTTCTTAACCTAAATTGTTTTACATTATGGAGAAATATTATCTTTATTACTTATTCTTCGTTCTGCAAGTCTGTGACCTAAAAGCAATGTTGATTTAACTTTGTTGGAGAGGTTAAGGGAAGCACATGACTGTATCTGATGAATGGTTACAGTTTTGCTTTTTATTTGTCTTTCAGTTTGGGAAGCAAGACACAGAGAGACATAAAGTAGTTAAGTCATACTTTTAGTAGTAGATCAATGTTAAAATATGTGGTAGATACAGTCAATTATGTTGGAGTTCAGAATTGGTAAAGAGATCATTGTGGCCTGCAATATTCAGATAAGCTTTCCCGTGTGGAGTGAAATTCAAGATTTTTTTGGTATAATATGTTTTTTGTACTAAATTTTCTTAAAAATTATTTTTCTTTCAGAAGCTGTTTTTACTAGCCCTACCTCACCTTTAGCCTCTCTAGGAATTGAGAGTGAAACTGCAGCTGGATCAGTTGCACAGCCAAAGAAAATTCGGGGAGTTGGATTTGGAGATATTTTTAAAGAAGGTTCAGTGAAGCTCCGGACAAGAATGTCCGGTAACGAAGTAGATGAAAAAAAACCAGACAAGGTACAAAAACTGAGCTTTACTTAAATTTGTTATATGCACAGAGCACATGAAAGTGTAAAGTTCAGTTTTGTTTCATTTGATTTTTTTTTTTGATGTGATGAATGAGCTACTAGTGATTGTTTTACGCAAAAAATCTGAGGTATTTTCTCAAATAATTTGAATTAGCTCAAATTGCATATTTTCTGATTCCTCTTTCTTTTCTACTAAAATGTAATATTAAGCGGTGGGAATCTCTTTTTATAATTAGTCTATAAGATGGATAGCAATAATAAAGTGGGGGAAAATGCTTTCATTTCTGACATGGATTGCCTTCTTACTGTTTAAGAAATGATGCAATCAGGTAATTGATCACCATCAGAATTATTTGTGATTTGACAATACAAGAAACACATTGGGATCTTTTTCACTAGGGTGACCCTTGGCTGTTGTTTGCACATTTCAGTTGTATCTGACTCTTTGTGACCACATTTAAGATTTTCTTGGCAAAGATACTGGAGTGGTTTGCTATTTCCTTCTCCAGTCTATTTTACAGATGAGGAAACTGAATCAAACAGGGTGAAGTGACTTGCCCAGGGTCATACAGCCAGGAAGTGTCTGAGGCTAAATTTGAACTCTGTGCTCTATCTACTATGCTACCTAGATGCCTTAAGAAAGGTGACCATAAGAAATAATAAATTGTAATGCCACAGAAACAAATCAATAGTGAAATGCTTTTTTTTTAAAAGAATAGAAACCTTTAAATATGACTAACTTTTGGGAACAAACAATTAATCACAAGTTTAATACCTTTTACCAAAACTGTCAGGTGAACTATAACACCTTGGAGTTTTAGAAGTATTCATTTTCTCTTTTTGTTCTGAAAGGTTAACAGGGGATTTTTTTTCCAGCTATAAATTCAATGGATTTTTTGCTTAGTTGATCTTTTATTTATGTCTGTAGCTTTTTTTTTTTGCAAGTAAAATAAATTCTGATGTTTTCTTCTAAGAGTTTGACACCCATGTTATCCTTGGCATTAAGTAGATTTAGGTGGAGTTTGTCATCCTCTGAGTTTTTTGGACACTTTCTGAATGAATCATATTAATTGCTTTATTGTAGTAGTTTTGTTGGGAAGTTGTAGAATTCAAGCTCTCTGAGAGCGAGGACTGTTTTTCATATTGTCTTCTTATTCTAACAAGGCACAATATATTTGAATTGCACATAGAAGACATTTAAGAAATGTTTGTCAAATTGGACATTTTATTATGGAATTGTCATTTGATTAGTGGGAACAATCCTTATATTTTATGATTATGTTAGGTAGTAGTGCCAATGTTAATTATTTCCCCTACCCAAAGAGAAGAAATAATTCACAAAGCTTTAGTCATTTGTCATATTTTTATTGCTTACCTACTAGATAGAAGGCTTAGGGCCCTTTAAAGTATTAGTTAAAGATCTACTTTCAGGTAAGATGATGACATGAAAATTTAAATAAAGGAGCCTAGGTGTCTTATATCTGCAACAGCAAAGATCTAAAAAAGGCATCAGAGCCATTAGTAATCAAGAAATTTAGTTATAACAGAGACGCAACACTAACTTCATTCAAACAGTACAAAACTTAAAAAAAAGAACCTATGTACACTAGAGAGGAGTCTCTGCCAGGGAAGTTAGCACACATTAAGGCAAATAGGTTTGAGTCCTGCTGGTTTAGTGACTAAGCTTCTTCTAATGAGATCAGAAACCCATAGCCCTCCCTCAGAATGTTTTAGGAAAGTCAAAATCATATCTTGTTCTGACTGGAGTCACTTTGGGAAGTGGAGAAGAGAAGCTGATAGAAAAGCCAGGGAAAGTTTAATCTCTTGTAAGAACCTCAGAAATTGTGGACAGGACCAAGCAAAGCTTAAATATTCTACCTAAAAATACAGAAGTAGAGGTAGAGACTGGCCAGAGTACAAAGTCCCAAATCAGAAATTGAAGCCGGAAATATGAATAAACAAGAAAATATTGGACCCAATGAAGAAGTTCTCTGGATTAAGAAATGACCAAGAGAGGATTCTGGGAAGATGGTGGAGTAGGTCAGAAAATTCTGTGCTTTCCAAATTTCCTCTACAAATAAGACAAAATAGTGCCTCAGGGCAAATGGGGAGGGGAGTAAAAATAAATAAGAATTGGGGCAGAACTGTGGTAGTCCTGGGACAACCAAAGAAAATCTGAGATTTGAGTCTTGTGAATTGTAAATAGCTCCAGGCTAATTCCTCTGAAACTGCAAGTGGTAAGCCCTGGGGCTGCCTGGGTTGGGAGGTAGCCTTGACCCCAGCCACAGGAATTTTCACCTCCTGGACAGTGTGAGGAGTTGCGTTTCTGAGCAGGGGAAGATTGAGGGAACCTCTGCTGATAAGAGACACCAGGCCCAGCTGTGCTGGGTAGAAGTGGCCCTGGGCAAGAAGGACCCAGCAGAGGCCTGTGAATGCAGAAGCAGTGGGGTGAGGAATGCCATTGGCTCTGGACACTTAAGGAGGGCATAGTTCTTGATTTCACTTCCAAGCCAGAGGGCAGAACTGAAGGAAGATCTGAGGCCAGAGACACCATCTGCCATATCCTAGGACTGGAGGTGATTACAATAACAAACTACTATAAATTTAAAAAAAAATGATCAAAGAAGAACCCAGCCATAGAAATTTACTGTGGAAATGAGACCAGGGCTTTTCTTCAGGGGAGGAGATTGAAGTAAAAATAGCCTCCTCTACCCCAAAGAGCGATGTCAAATGGTCACCTGCTGTGTCAGCAAGGTAGTAATCACAGTATAGATGATAATTGTCAAAATGCCTGTGGGGTTCTGTATCATAAAATATGAGACTCTCCACGTAGAAGGTAGAAGAAATAAACCGTTTATTCAGACACCAAATAACCAGATCCCGTAACCAATACACCCAATCCATCATAGCAGCAAAGAATTCAATACACGGTACCACAGCAGAGAACCGCTCCATCCCAAAACCATCTGCCCTTCTTCTGGGGCCTTCCCATGAACAAACTCACTCACAGCTACTACACGTCTGCTCTTTCCCTCAGCTTTAACTGTAGTAACTGCTTTTTCAGCATTTCCTATGACACAGTTTCTTTTTCCTCTCAGCAAGCTCCTCCCACCACATTTGACTTAGGCTTCCTGTGATTGAAGCAGGTCATATGGCCCATTAATAGGTGGTAAAGATCTTAAAATCTAAATTGCTATTGCGCCTGGCCCAAAAATATTCATTGCCAAACTTAAAAGGCTTTAAGAATAAAATGAGAGAGATTGAGGAACAATTTTAAAAAATGAGAACAATTCAAGATGATTATGAAATGAAAGTCTGCCAACTAGAAAAGGAGATCCGGAATCTTAAGGAAGAAAACAACTCCTTGAAAATTAAAATTGGGCAAAGGGAAGCCAGTGAAGTTGTAAGAGACCAAGAAATAACAAAACAAAAATATAAAGAATGAAAAAATAGAAGAGAAAGTGAAACATCTCATAAGAAAACTGACTGATCGGGAGAACAGATCAAGAAGAGAAAACATAATAATCATACTGCCTGAAAGCTATGATCAGAAAAAGAATCTTCACATAATAATACAAGAAATAATTAAAGAAAATTGTCCTGAAGTGTTACAACAAGAGGGAAAAGTAGAAATAGAAAAAATCCACTGATCGGCAACTGAAAGAGATCCTGTGAGGAAAACACATAGGAATAGCTTAGCTAGATTCTGGAACACCCAGCTCAAGGAGAAAATAGTACAAGTTACAAGAAAAAAAAAACAATTCAAGTACGGCAGAGCCACAATTAGAATCAACTTAGCAGTGGCTACATTAAAAGATAGCCGGTCTTGGAATACTATATATTGAAGAACAAAAGACCTGGGCTTATGGCCAAAAATATCATACCCAGCAAAGTTAAGCATAATCCTGAATGAAAAGAAAAATGGATATTCAGTGAATTGCAAAAAGACCTTAAAATCAATAGAAAATTTGACATACAATATCCAAGAGAAATATAAGGTGGGTAAACATCAAAGACCAATTACAAAGGACTCAATAAGGATAGACTATTTCCTTTTTATACAAGGAAATGCAAACTGTATGTCTAATTGTTATTATTAATTAGATAGTTAGAAAGATTGGGGTAGAGTTGGATATGATGTGATAACTAAAAAGTAAACCATCCAGGAAAAGGTAAAACGAGTAATTATCTTAGACAAATCAGGTGTGAGAGGAAGAATTGACAGAAAGGAATTAGATGGGGGAGGAGGGCTAGTGGTTCTGGAACTCTACTCTTAATGGAAATGGGTTAAAGAGGGAACAATACATACACACACAAACACACACACACACACAAAAGGGCATAAAAGCCTTCTAAATTCAGAAAGAAATAAAAGGCTAAGAAGACAGAGAGGGGAGAGAAGGATAAGGGAGGGATTTTAGGAGGGGGAGAGGATAAGGGAGGAATCTTTTGGGGCATAGGTTAAGTAATAGGACAAGGTAGCATGGTTGAAGTAAAGTAGAGGAGTCAGGAGGGATAGGAAATAAGTGACACACAAACAAAATAAAGATCAGGAGTAGAATTTATTAGGAGAGAAATAAAGCAGATAGTAATCATGATCTCAGACAAAGTCAGCTAAAATAGATTTAATCAGAAGAGAAAAACAGGAAAATTACACTATGTCAGTCAGTGTTGTTTTAGACTATTTAAAATAACGGGACAACGTAAGGTTAGAATATTGCTATGGTATAGGAAAGATGAGTTGGTGAACTTAGAATTATATGGAAAGACTTGGACCTACGAAAGAAGATATTATCCACCCTCAGAGAGAGGACAAACAAGTATAGTATTGTCTTGCATAGATGCCTATGAATGTATATATGTATAATGAGTATGATTCTATAATCCAAGTATCTAACTATATCTTCTGTAAGTATGCGTGTATTTATGTGCATATGGATGTAAATATGTTGATGTGTATATGTGTGTATATATGCACATATACATACATATATATAATGTCACATAATATATGTATATATCTACGTATCTATACATAGACATATTCACATGTACGCATACATACATACACACACACATACCCACATATCCATACTTAATTGTAGGCTTCTTGGGAGAGAGGGGGAGGAAGGGGGGAAAAAGATCAAAGTAAAATGTGCACAGCAGAGAACAAAAGAAAACTTAAAACAAAGCAAACAAAAGAAAAGATGGATAGCTTGGAACACAATGTGTATTCTATATTACGTAGACTTTCTTGAAATAGAAATTTATTGCTGTATATTTTGAATCTTCTCATGTTCTGCTCTACACATGGCAATGCTTTTCTTATTTTGTATTTAAGTTTATAATGTTTCTTCTTCTTTTCTTATTGTATATTTAAGTTTAAATTAATTTAAAAAAAAATAAAATGACCAAGAAATAAACCCAGAAGAAGAGAATGACTCTACAAGTATAAATAAAGAACCTCAGAGGAAAAAAAATGACTAAGCTACAAGGATTCTAGGAGTGACTAAAGAAATGAAGGAAGAGATAGAAAATGAATATAAGTGAAATGAGAATTACTGAGGATAAAATTGGAATGAGTATAAATAGTGTAGAATAGAAGGCAGAAAAGCTTACCTTTTTATATCATATTTTTACATAAATAAATAGATAATTTTCCTTCATTTATTTATTATTTATTAAAACAATGCGTTACCTGAAAAACAAAATGGAGCAAATAGAATTCAGTTACTGGGAAGCAAGAAGTAATTTTAGAATGATATCAGAAGATTGAAAAGCATGTGGGTCATATACCCACAATCAAGAACAATTGACTGGGAAAACAGATCAAAGGAAAACAATTTAAGAGACATCAGACTTCCTGAAAACCGTATAATGAAACAGAAAACCTAGGTGCAGTATTTCAGTATGGCATAAACCAATGTTGTCCACATCTTTTGAATCAGAGTTTAGAGTGAAAGTGGAATGCAGTAGTCACATCCCAAGAGAAATTCCCAATTGAAAATACTTAAGAATGTCAGTCAAAATCCAGAACTTCCAGGTTAAATGAAAGTACTGCAAGCAAGACAGTGACAGCAGATCGTTTCAATGATAGATTATTATTTTTGTCATATTCCTTCTCTTTCTCCACATTCTTCTTTGTAAAAATGAAGACAGCAAAGAGAAGAAAAAGTATGACAGACTAAGGGAAATAACTAATGTTTGTAACTGAAGGCTAATGGAATGAACTAAACCATGACACTGAAGACAGAAGGAGATTGTATTAGAAAGCAGAATCCATGACTGGATTGTGTGGAGGTTTGAATGAAAATGAAACAAGACCGGACTGGGGGATCAGAGATACAGTGTCATCAGGAGTAAACTAAGTCTCAGTGAGTTCCAGAAAATGGAAGGACTGAGAAAGGAAGAGGATTAAAATGAATGGAAGTTTGTTGATTATAAAACAGACCTTGGATGGGGCATCATTGAAGGGGAGGGCAGATCTGGAGTGGTTCTGTGTAGGGTACAATTGAGAGCATATGGGAATGAATGAGTAGACAGTTGATATTGGTGATGGTGGGGTTTTTTTTTGTTTTTTGTTTTTTGTTTTTGCACAGGAGTTCGGTTTATAGGGATGGGAAGCATAGAATGTGGTGAAAACTTGCTAGCAATAAATTCTGCAAATTAAGGCAGGTGAGTAGAAGAGTCACAGTGGACATTTTGTGTTGGCATGGCCCTTGAATGTGATTTGCTCTGTTGTGGTGAATTGGGACAAGCCTGGCTGTGTTGTGACCTTCAGAGCATTTCAGAATTGGTTTGTCTCTGCCCTGATGTTTTTAAAAGGTTGAAACAGAATTCTTTAAATTTTAAACTGTATCTACAGTTCATTTTATGTATATCATATGGAGGGTAATGTTCCTTGTTTCAGTCACTTTAGCATAAATAATGATTACCTTCAATAATGTTATTTTAAAGTAGTAGATTTAGTTCTATATCTAAATGCAGTGATTGATCCTTTAATTGAATCCTTTGGAAATAAATTCGTTTATGGGATGTTTAATTACACTAAGATTATAAATTCAGGAAGTAGAGCTAATTTTACTTTTAGAAACTGACGGAAAAGCTGTATTTATCCTTTGTATCATTACCCAGTTAAAAGTGTACAGGCTGAACTTAGCTGAAGTTTTGAACTCTGGGGTTGATTCTCTTTATAGACTTTTTCCCCTCTTTTTCTAGTGCAGGTATTAGTGAGATTGAGGGAGAGAATAAATAGGTAAATGGTCAGGTTCTTGGGATAGGAGTAGAATGCAAAAATCTGGTAAAATGGCAAAATGAACCAAATGCCAAATAAAGAGAGTCAGGTTAAATATAGGATGTAGAAAGGTTTTGAACATATGAGGTCAAGAACTCTTATCATATTTTCTTTCCTAGACTAAAGTCTGGTTTAATTCTGACCTTAGATCAGTCCCTACTTCAGTTTCCCATTGATAGAGAAAAGATAGAATACTCCTAGGGCCTTTTGATTCTGAGCACACCTACCTCACAGGGTGTTACGAGGATCAAATGAGATAATATTTATAAAGTACTTAGCACAGCATCTGGCACATAGCAGGTGCCTAATAAATCCCTTCCTTCCTTTGTTCATTCTTTTGTTTGTTTCTTCCTTTGTTCCTTCCTCTTTCTTCCTCACTGCCCCCACCCCTTTCCCCCTCCCTCCCTTTACCTCACTTTATCTCTAGGAAAAGATTCCAATTTATATCTAAAACAGAACATATTCATCAAGATATTATACCCAACTCTTCCTACTCTTAGGAATATAAAGAGACAACATCATAGTATAATTAACTGGTTGTGAACCAGTACCACAAAAAGATCCAGTAATCATGGAAAATTAACAATAACCTACTGCCATCTGAATGGAAAATATTCACACAACAATGAAAATATAAATAATTTCATCTAGAGTTCACTCATCTATTAAAGATTTTCTTTTGGTTTTAAAGATTTAATAAGTTTTATACTGTAGATAGACTCTAAGTCACCTCTGAACAGTTATAATCTTATACAGTAATTTAGTTTATACCTTATTTTTGACCAGTGTTTTTGAATGATTAGAATTACCTCCTCTAAGAGATTGTCTAGAAGTGTCGTTTATTTATTTGCTTGTTCTATTACTTTTATAAATTTCCACATAGAGAAAAAAATACCAGTTATTTTAAAGGGTGTAGGTAGAATAACTTTAAATGGAATGTTTTACAGTCTAATTTTATTGGCTTTATTGTATTAAATCATTAATATATTTTGTGTTCTCTAGCCTTTAATTACACATACACTAGGATTCAGACCAACACAGTATCTGAGTATAGAAGTAGCAAAGGCAGAAATTGAAGGCAGATATAAAGGTAAGGCTAATGTGTTAATTTTTTTTTGGCCTTAAATTTTCCATAAACTGTGGAAATATAACTAAATATTCTAGCTCTTGATCATCAGTATTTGACATATTGTATCCATATGACTAGAATTATTGGATATCATTTAAGAAAAAGTTAAATAATTATAGAAATGTAGACATATCATCAGCCTATTTATTCATAGCATTTACTGCTGTGCCTTTCACATAACAGGCATTCAACAAATATTTGTTGAATGAATGAATTAATATAATGAACCATGAGCTTGATGTTCCCCTTCATGCCAATTTTCTTTTTCAGCTAAGGAATATTGTAGAACGTTATTTGCCTACGAAGGTGCTAATGACGATGAACTTTCTTTTAAAGAAGGGGAAATCATCCATTTGATAAGTAAGGTATGACATTTCAGTTACATCAGTTATTTAGGTGTAACTAGCCTAGTTTTCAAAGTAGAGTAGGTTTTCTTCCAATTTTCAAATATTTGACTTTAGAGATGGCATAATTTCGCATGCTCATGGTTCTTATAACTCTTTTTATGATGTCTTAGAAGCATGTCTTGCAGGATTCTGTAATTTTATAGGGCTTAATTAAAGAATAGCTATTTTTTGTACAAATGAGGTATAATTAAAGAACTTGAAAACGTTCCATTCAGCAGTTATTTATTAAAGAATGACTTTGTTCAAGGTTCAGTGCTAATTGTTGGGAACACAAAGAGAAAAAGAAAGTCTTTACCCTCAGGTACCTTACCTTGTACTTGATGGGATGTTGCATTCGTAAAAACACACACAGTAGCATGTTAGGGCAGCAAAGCAGTGATACAGGCAGTGTGTTTTATGAAAATTTGGATGAGAAAGAGACTACATAGATGTGTGGTGAGCAGGAAAGGCTTCATGGAGATGATGACACTTGTATAGAGCCACCTTTAGAAAAGGTTTCTAAAAGACAAATATGAGGAGTCACTAAATTTCAGCTATCAGGATGGCTTTTATCAATGCGCAGAGATAGAGATGGTTTCTCAACTTTATGAAATGAGTCCAGTTTGGCTGAAAGCTAAAGTATATGAAGAGGAGTGCCATGAAATAAGATTAGAAAAATAGACTGGAGCTAGAATGTGGAGGATGTTAAACACTGGCCAGGGGGGTTGTATTTTATCAGATAGGGAGTAGAATAGAGTTGGACAAGATGGTCTCTAAGGGTCCTTCCTAGCTGTAACTCAGTGATGCTATGTACTCTTTTCCTTATAAGTTTCATCAGTCTCTCACTCATTTTATATTTCAGAAATCTCAGGAACAAAGAATTGAACTGATTTGTTTACAAAGGTAGATAATGACAGAGTCAGGAATGGAATCAGAGTATCTTCTGACTCCAAATGCTTCTTTTACCATACTAGATACCTCTGTTCTTCCTGGTTATTTTACCACATAACAATGTCTGATATCTTAGGCACAGATCTCACTTCTTTTTCCTCCAATCGGAAGCAGATCAGTCCTTTGTTAATCCATAACTCCTCCTCTGTCTTACCCTCCTCTGCTCGTGCCTTTAATTATGCTTTTTGTGTTACCATTGTATTTTTTAACCAGTTCCCCATTGTTAGTTATCTATATTCGTTTCATGTCCTCACACTCACTAAAACCTAGCTTTTTCCTGAAAAGTCCACGTATGTGGCAAGCATTTCTAGTGTTGAGTGTTCCTTTTTCTACTTCTCTTTCAGTAACTGTGACGACATGGAAGAGTATAGGTTAATGATGATTGAGAATTGGTTGGAAAAAAAAACAACAGAAACTGCAAAGAACATACTGGAGTGGCTTGGATACAGTTTTAGTATACTCTTTCCTTATTATCATTTTGAAATCCTTTGCCACTCTTACTAAAAGCCTTTGTTCCTTTAGGTTTATATATTCCAGACTTTTCCTGATCATTGTTGCTGCCTTCTATGGACTTGAAGCACACAATTCTTCCATCTTCCATTGTGACTTAGGCATTTTGTTTATAGACTTTCTCTTACTCATCCCTCTGCGTTTATTCCCATAGATTTTCAATATCCATGTTAGTGACCCCTTTTAACGCCCTTTCTTATTATGAACTTTTATTAATAAACACCAACAAGTGCTAACATTTCAATATGTAAAACCCAAGGAAGTTATATATAAGAAACTAGTAAATGTTTATATTTATTTTTTAAGTTATTAAATCTTTTACAATAATAGCAACTGCCCTACTGGTCTTTATCTCTCTCTGAACTTCCTTTCCAAACTCTTTTCTGCATATTTTAAAATAAATTTTTGATAGCTCCAAATATCCTTCCCCTTTCCTCCTCCCAGAGAGCTTTCCTATATAACAAATATTGTTTTAAAAAGAAGAGGGAAAAAATATGCAAAGCCAGTAAATCTGAAAACATGTACAATGAGCCTGCATAAGGAGTAGCGGTGGGGGTGTCCTCTCCTCTCTTTGTGATTTTGCAGCATTCACTTTTTAGTGTTTTGTGGTTGTTCTTTTGCATTTAATTATTATAGTCAACGTACATGTTGATTCTGCTTGCTTTACTCTGCTTCAGTTTATGTAAACTTTTCATGCTGCTCTGTATTCATAATAGTCATCATTTCTTACAGTACAGTACTAAAGACATTGAGGTACCACAGTTTATTTAGCCATGTTCCAATTGACAGGCATCAACCTTGTTTCTAATTCTTTACTATCACAAAGAAAACTGCTATAAATATTTTTGTGTAATGCTGTTAGTAGTTTTCATGGTGCGGTAGGGCAAGTTTTTTATTACATCAAAGCTCTGGGGCCCCCTGGGTGCTGGATTTGCCATCACATTCATCAGGGAGACCCTGACCCACGGATAGCCCTCCCATTGCCAAGCCTGCAAAGTTAGTCTCCAAGTCATTTTGGCGGGGGGGGGGGGGGGGGGG
>JAQQSZ010007399.1:0-13317 GCA_028646595.1 Phalanger gymnotis | reverse complement strand
ATATCAGGAAACTGAATCGCTTCCATTTAAATTGTCTTAGGAAGATTCTGAAGATCACCTGGCAGGATAAGATACCAGACACTGAGGTTCTTACACAAACTAAACTGTCAAGTGGCCACGGTGTTCGAATATAAAACATACACTTGCCAAAAAGACTGTTTTATGGAGGACTCGCACAGGGCAAGCATTCACATGGTGGTCAGAAGAAGCGATACAAGGACACTCTCAAAGTCTCTCTTAAGAACTTTAGAATTGTGTGGCACCGGAGACACTGGCACAGGACCGCCCGGCACAGTGTGCCCTCATCAGAGAAGGTGCTGTGCTCTATGAGCAAAGCAGAATTGAAACAGCTCAAAGGAAACACAGGCCCTGCAAAATTTAGAGTATCTACCTCAAGTGTTCACACAGACTATTCGCGTGTGACTTGTGGTAAAGCATCCCAAGCTCGTATTGGCCTGATCAGCCATAGTCGGACACTCTGAAACTTGATTCCATTAAACTGATGTCATTTTGGTCCTCTTTGAGAACGTAGGACAACAACCAACCATAATATACATCTTAAAAATAAAATTAATAGCAAAAGTTAAATAAAACTTCAAATTCTTAGAGAAGCCTATTATCCTTGCATAATGAAATTTTTGATGATGATTAAAGTCACAATAAGATGGAAAATATAATTTTTAAAAATTATATAGTGGCTGATAATTTTTTAAAGAGTTAAAGATGACTCAAAGTTTACAAACCTGAGTGACTAAAAGGATGTAGCACCATCAACAGAAATGGGGAAGGCTGGAGAGAAGAATTTGAGGGGAAATACAAGTTCTGTTTTGGATATGTTAAGTCTGAGACAACATACTTAAGTACAAGTGTTCAGTAGGTAGTTAGCAATGGACTAATGCTCAGTGGGGAAAAAAATGAGAGCTGGATCCCTAGATTTTGTAGTCATCTTCATAGAGATGCTAATTTAGCCAAGAGGGAGATCTCTAAGGAAAAGAATGTAAAGTGAGAAAACAAAGAGGAGGCCCAATACAGACCCTTGGGTGTTTTCTTCATTTACTAGGAGATAATGATGAAAGAGACCCACGGGTCAGGGGGTAGAAAACCAAGTAAGAAAGACTTGTGTCACAGAAGACAAGGGAGAGAGTAAGGAAAGAGTGCTTAACAAATATTCTGGGATCACATGATAAATATGCGTTACACGGGCATTTTGTATTTGTCCTTTCATTCCTGCCAAATTGTACATCTTAAATATGCCTGGAAGCAGTAAAGAATGAACTCTGGTTACAAATCCAGCCAGTCCCACGTCAGGAATATTATTACATTAATATGCCCAAATTGAAACTTAAAATAGAAATTGCATTTTGAGCCATTAATTTACCTATAGAGAAAAAAGCAACCATCCATCAGCTATTAATTAAAGGGGTTTCCAAAAAGGGATCCGAGTGCCCTCAACCATATAATTCTTGCTATGTTCTTATCACTGACCATTAAGAACTGAACTGAATTCATATGCCTTCAGTCCTGATTCTCACTTCTCTGAGTAGAACAAGATAAATTGATCACTTAGGAAAATACATAGCTTCTCCCCAAAAGCTTTCTCAGATGCTGGCTTTCCAGTGTCCCCCAACTAATTTCATTTATAGGGTTTATTCTTCCATCTTATTCATCTAGTTTAAAATCAAAAATAAATGACAGTTCGTGTGGTACAGAAACCCCAGGGTCTCCTGCAATTAACAGGACCCGAGGTTGCCTCTAAGTTTGATTCGACATCTCAATGAAAAAGAACAAAAAAGTCATAGGTTTATTGAGCACCCAAAGCTGAGTAGCATTCTCTCCACAATGAAATAAAATCCCTACATGATTATAAGGATGAGAATATAAGGCCCGAGACTAGGAACATAGTCTAGAGTTGCTTGTTAAGCTGAGAAAATGAATAGGGAACCATCACTCACCTCTGAAATGTGTTTGGAAACATTTACTGTTGCTGGGCTTCCTAGAACATTCTGTATTCACATAATATTGCTGAACTTCATCCAGGAACAATAAAATCCATGTTCTCGGCTGAAAATGGATGATACTGGGTCCTCCCACTAGAATATGCTATTTTTCAGTAGGGATGATACATAGATATAAAGCTGAAAGAGACCTCAGAGACTATCTAGTCCAATCTCATCATTTGACAGATGAGGAAACTGAGGCCTGGGGAATTTAAATGACTTGTGTGCAAGGTCACATAAATTATGCCATTGAAAGTGATAAGTGGGGGGAGGGGTGGACGGATGAGGAGTGCCCAGTTGAACCCAGGTCCTCTGCTTCCAGAACCAGTGTTATTTCTGCCACACCAGGCAGTTCTATGTATGATTTTTCTATGATCAATGAAGAATTCACTTTCCTTTAGATAGACAGGAAAAAGAAAAAGCATTGACTATAACAAATTATGTCACACATCAGCTCAGAAAAAAAAATGGCTCAGAAGGATGTTCCAGTGGGGGAAAGCATTGTAAATATGAGAATATCTCTAAATTAAATACACACATTTTCAGAACCCAACTTTTTTTCTTAAAGAAGCTATACTCTTGCATTTTGAATTTATAAAATCACCTTTTGCACTGAGGTGACAGGCTCTAGAAACGATAAACAAAAAAGAATCTACGCTGTATCAACACAAGCCATTTTAAATAATTAAATCTCTGAAGAGGGGAAACAAAGCTTTTCCAAGTTTGTTCTGTCAATTAGCAAAAACTGTACACTCATTCTTTCTACACAAGATTCAAGGTTATCTAGCTTTGTTTATCTTTTCGGTAACATTTTCATGCATACAGAAGCACCATCAGCTATAAAGAAAAGAAACATAAAACAACAAAAAGACTATACCTATAGTCAAGTCCATCATGGGAAAACAATTAAACCCATTTGTACGCACAAATAAAACCTCAGTAACCTGCACCCCTTGAGGACAAAGCCATCTTTGCTAATACTAAGTTAGATGGCCACATACAATGAATGGATTTTTTTTTTAAAAAAAGATTTTTTTTTCCTGCTACCCACTGGTTCACACATCTCTGAATACTTGCTTTTATTCTAGCTATCTCTCTGACAGCAATGCATCCTTTTATCTTTTATCACACAACAGAGACTGCTTTTTTCCCCATTGCCTATCTCCTTTCTACATGCCAAGGGACTAGGGCCTTCAGATGCTATCTCTTTTGCCAACATCCTGTTGGTTCGGATTATTGATATGAAGACCTGGAACTTTGGAAAGCAATTGGCTTTGAAATCGTTGTCATGCTGTAGTTTTGCAAACTGTAGAGGGGAAGCACTTCAATATTTATGCTCCTTGCATCGACACTGAGTAAATTAGAATCTGTAATACCTGCATTATCCAAACCATCTGCTTCACTGCATTAAAAGAGAGAGAGAGAGAGAGAGAGAGAGAGAGAGTAGGTGGGAAAAAATTTATGAGCGTTTTCTCCTATCTCTTGTTGCTAGGGAAACTACATTTTGGCAAGGATAATTCTAGCATCTGAAAAGAACCAGGGCATAACCCTCCTTCCCATCCTTCTACAAGTGAAATAAAATGTCTTCCCTGGAGAGCTTTACCCCTCAGTCATACTGTTCAGGCACAGTCTCCAAGCACAATGTAAGATTCGGAACTGGTCTAAAAATATGCAGGCCTGGCTTTGGACAATCAACCTGCGCTCAACCAAAAAAGTCCACAAAGTTTTTGCTCACAAAGCAAAAATGAGCACTTTCACTGAGTACGTTTTGGGTCGGGGTGGGGGGGAGGCAGGTATTCTGCCATTCACGCTCCAGTGGCTTTCGGAAAATAACCATTTTGCCCCATTGGCCCAGGAGTTAGTACACAAAAGAATCCCCTCTTGTGATGAACACAAAATAATAACAGCCCTTTTTCACTTACTGAGAGCCGGTTTCCTGTGAATATATGTGACTATCCATAGACAGGGTAAGAAAACTGCCCACAGATTCGATGCCATACACTCAAGGACCTTGTCAAGTGCCGCCTACTCGGTTTCTGCCTCCTGCTGCTAACTGTAGCAAAGAGCCCAGTGGGAAAGACTTCTAGAGATGGAACATTCATTTTTTCCATTATTCTGCTTATGCCTCCCTCTTTGGAGTCCTTTAGGTGGGGAAATATCATAAATCACCACTGGTGCACATTATACTCCCCAGTCAGCTGCCTTAGAGGGAGGAGGCGATGGGGCAGGGAGCCCACAAAACAATGGATGATTCAAGTTGTTTGCGTTTGACTTTGAGATGTTTTGTATATATTTTTTTTTACATAAGGGTTGCCTTCTGGTTTGTTAGCCTGCATTTTAGGAACTCTATGGCTAGTCAGTTGGGAAGGGAGGGGCAGGTGGATTAGGGGCATGGAAACAGAAAATTAAAAGTGGATTAATAGTTCCTTTTCTTTAAATAGTGCGGTGCACTAATCACTGCATCTGGGAGTCAATGGACATGGGTTCAAATCTCAACTCTGGGGCTTCCTATATGGTATAGTGGAAGGTGTCCAGGATTAGGAGCTAGAAAGCAAAGGTTTTGAATCCCTGGCTCTATTACTTTCTATCTGTGCGACTCTGGGCACAAGTCTGGCATCTCTCATGTGTAAAGTGGCTGGGTTCAACTCACTAGCCTGTAATGACCCCCTTCAGCTCTCAATATGATCCTAAGGAGCCTAGAAAAAACTGAAGCTGGCAAAATTTCTAAGAACAAAAATGAAAGTCTCTTTCCCTGCTCCTTTCATTCCCTCCCTGCCACACAGAGATTTCGGCTATACATAAGGAAAAACTTAACCAAACTGAAAGGGGTTACCGCAGGAAGTCAGCAGTTTCAAAGAAAAGCATTTACAACAAGGAACAAGAAACACTTCAAAGATTCCATTAAAGCCAAGATGATTGTTTTTGTTGCATGCACTTTGGGGATGACTCAGTCAATCTTAGAGTGCTTCGCCAAAGACTTAGAAATTTCGGGCACAAATCTAAAATAGACAGTTAATAGGAAGTATTTTCTGCTAGTGCATTTACTTGGCTTCAGTCTTCACAGAAAACCAGGCCAGGAACCAGGCCAGGACTGGTACTGTAGGTTTGCACGTCATCCTCCTACCTGATACTTTTATCCTCAGTCACTGGAGGTCTTCACGCACAACTTGGTCATAGATACTATGGCGGGCACTCCTACACGTGCTATACAGCCTCAGAGGTCCCTCCAAAGCAAAGATTTTGCAGTTCTGTGATTCTGTGATGAATCATAAGAACAAGAAGATGGTACATTCTCTGGAAATCTTAGAGTACAACAATTACTAAACTCCTACTTTGCTCAGTTCTAGGTGAATATAAGCATTCCATACAGCACTCTATCCAATGAGTTACCTATTTACCTCCAAGGCAAACAGAGATTAGGTGACTTACCCAGAATCATACAACTAGTAAGTGTCTGACACCAAATCTGAACTCAGGTCTTCCTGATTCCAGACCCAGGGCTTTATTTACTGAGCCAACTAGCTGCCTCTTGCTGTACATAGCAGGCACTCAATAAATGCTTGTATAATTGAATTCTTTCCAAGTTACTATAATTATGAGGCAAAGGGCCATGCCATTTATCTTTAGATTCTTCCATCCAGCATTGTACATTGGATATGATTTAGTAAGAGAAGCAATGTGCCGGGAGTGAGAATGCCCTTCCACTTGGGTTTTTTTGACAACAGTCAAGTGACTTGACCTTTTTCTTAGTCTTGACTTCCTCATTTTTAAAATGAGAAAAATACTATAAGCACTATCCCATCACAGGATTACAATCAAAGTGGCAACTTTTTTTTGCAGTGCCCATTCTGCTTTTCCAGTGCAAATGTGCCTGACAGTCTCTTCAAAAATCTCTGCTGCCAAGTTGAATTGAATCTTTGTTTGCTGAATGGTAAAATTGGGGAGAGTAAGCCAAAGATAGGTGAGGAGGTACATAGCAGAGTACCTAGCTACTCTAGATCAGTAGAGGTCTCTGGTCAATCAGTCAGTTAACAAGCATTTAAAGAGTTCCTACTGTCTACCAAGCACTGTGCATGGAGATGCCAAGAAATGCAAAAACACGGTCTCTGCCCTCAAAGGGCTCACATTCTAATAGGAAACATAACGTGCAAGTAATTTTTGCATACAATAATAGAGAAAGTAAAAAGAAGGTCATCTCAGAGAGAACACACTAGGGAAGAGGAAAAACCAAAGAAGGCCTCCTGAAGAAAGGGGGATTTGAATGGAATCTTGAAGGAAGCCAAGAGGCAGACATTACTTAAAATATGTAGCAACTGTACTATAAGAAATTTCAGGTTAGGTTGTTGAAGTGCTATGGGTAATCCTAGAAAAATTATAGGGAGCAAGATGGATATAGAGAGATTGTTGTCCCAATTTTCAAAAATGAGACTAGATAAGGTACTACAAACTACTGGCTAGTTTTGTCAATCCCAGAAAATTTTTAAACAGTACAACATGAAGTAAATGGTTTGTGAGCATGGAGAAAAGCAGACAGCATAAGTTTACTATAAACAAATCATTACAAACTAACCTCACTTTAAAAAAAAAATTCCAATATGGTTACCAGACTGGTTGACCAGAGAAATGTTAAAGTATCCCTGAATTTCAACATGATACTTGATAATATCTCCAAAGATTAAAGACCCAGTGGGAACATAGGCTAGACCATAATATGGTTAAGTAGATCATAGACGGTCAAATGACTCTACTGATTTATGAATCTATACGAAGTTGGAGGGGGCAGGTAGATGACATAGTCAATAGAATGCTGAACCGGAAGTCAGCAAGACTCCTCTTCCTGAGTTCAAATCTAGCCTCGGACACCAACCGTGTGACGATGGGCAAGCCACTTAATCCTGTTTGCCTGAGTTTCCTCATTTGTAAAATGAGCTAGAGAGGGAAATGGCAAACCACTCCAGTACCTTTGTAAAGAAAACTCTAAATAGGGTCACGAAGATCAGACATGACTGAAACGACCAAACAACAACAAAATTTGAAAGATGATCTAGAGTCACTTATCTGTAGCCTCCGTCCTTGACCCAATCCTGTTAAACAGTTTTATCAACACCTTGAAGTGATTGATAACCACATCCTGAATAGCACAGCTATCGAACGGGTCACTGACACAGGGCTATGGAGGACTGCTCATGTCGATAAAAGCTATCTGAAAAAACCTGAGACAAAAGGTCAAGACTAATAATAATTATAATGCCAACATTTATATAGCATGTTAAGGTTTGCAAAGTACTTTACAAATAATATCTCATTTTATCTATCTGTCAGCCCTGGGAGGTGGGTGCCATTATCACCTTCATTTTACAGATGAGAAAACTGAGGCAGACAGAGGCTAATTGACTTGTCCTGGGTCACACAGCTAATACATATCTGAGGCAGGATTTGAACTCAGGTCTTCCTGACTCCAGGGCCAGGGCTATATCTACTGTGCCACCTAAAGTAAAATTTTGTATTAGGGTCCAAAAAATCAGGTACACAACAAGATAGAGGAAGTTTGACTTAATAATAACTTTGTAGAATGTAAGATAGCAGCAACCACTCATTTTTTTTTAATTTGTGTATTTAGGATCTAGTTCACTGCCTACAATATGATGTTGTTGCTCAGTCATTTTAAGTGGTGTATGATTCCTCATGACCCAATTGGGGTTTTCTTGGCAGAGATACTGGAGTAGTTTACCATTTCCTTCTCCAGTTCCTTTTACAGATGAGGAAACTGAGGCAGAGTTAAATGACTTGCCCGGGGTTACATAGTTACTAAGTGCCTGAGGCCAGATTTGAATTCAAGAAGTGGAAGTTTTCCTGACTCCAGGTCTGGCACTCTGTCTGCTTAGCCACCAGGCACTTAACATATTCTTATTGTGTGACTGATAGCTCTAGTAAAGACTACTTAGGGTTTTTAGTAGACTGCAACTTCAATGTGAGTCAAAAGTATGACATGACAACCAAAAAATAACTTTTGTGCTAGATTAATAATAGTATTCAAAACAAAGAGGGGTACTTCTCTCATTTTGCTTTCCATTCATCGTGATACATCTGGAGTATTATGTTCACTTCTCAGTTACTCATTTTAAAAGAATAGCAACAAACTTGCAGCAAATCCACAGAGAAGGGACAAGTATAGTGAGGAAATTCAATGCCATATGAAGGAACTAAAGACATTAGCTTGGAGCAAACATGAGTCAGGGGAGATGTAATTGTTGTCCTGAATTTAAAGTAGTAATAACTGGGGAAAGGATTAGATTTTCTTTTGTATCACTCCAGAAAGCAGCACTAGGACCAATGAGAGGTCCTGGGTTCAACTCCACTGATGATGTTTGCTACCTACACAGATTTTCACTCAATAGAAAAAAAAAATGTTCTTATAATCAGAACTGTCCAAAAGAAGAAATGAACTACCCTCATAAGGTAGTAAGTTGCCCATCACTTGAGCTCTTCAAACAGAGGGTAAATACTGGTTTTTCGGGTTGGTGGTCAGATTCAATGACCCCTATGATAGCTTCTAACCTGATTCTATGTAATGAAAAAAGAACAAAAGAAAACAGAAATTTGATAACTAGAAGCAGGTTAGTGGGGACAAAAATAATCAATCATTGAATCTTGGGTCATAAAGTACTCAGAGAAAGCTTTGGCTTGTTTTTCATCCAGAGTGGTGTATTAAGGATTTCTGCAATTCTTAATGTTATAAAAAACAGTTTTCATTAGCACAATTCCTCTTGGCAACAGATAGTGGCTATAGCAAAGAAGGGACTGTGATCAACTTATTAATTTTATTTACTCCAGCTTGATTTTATTCACTTACCAGTAGCTAGATTAAGCCTATGCCTATGCACAACAATACAAAGCTGAAAAATAAAAAACCCAGGTCAACAAACACAGGTTTTAGACTACCTTCCACCCAAGAACTAATCCGACCATTTTTCATCACCCAATTGATTAACTGCTTCACCATCATGTTAACCTAGCCTACTGAGTTCCAATTGTTTGTGAAGTATGCATTATCTCCAGATCACAGAACTATTGACTGAGCTGTTCCCATATACTACTTAGACAAAGTGACCTCTGTACCACTTAGAAGATACGAAGCATTGCATTTTCTAACTAAATGATTTACAAAATCAGTGAAATAGCTAATTTTTTTTTAAATCCAGAACAATTTCTCTAGACTGAAAAGCATTTGCTGAGGAGGAAGAAAGATGCAACTTTATTGAGAGAAGAAAAAAAGAAATATTGTTAAAGTGTGAAGCACAAAAGCACACTTGCATCAATTTCACAATCATCTATAGTTTTTCTAAAGATAGCTAAAGGATATATAGAGTACAAGAAATAACCCAGTAGTCTTCCTCAATCAGAGAACTAGGCTTTGAGGATCCTGGGATTGGAAATCTAAAGGAGGTCACATTGAGTTGGGATCTGAGCTTACTCTTAGGAAAAAACAATAGGGTTATGGGTTTATACTGAGACATCACTGTGTCATAGCTCCCTACCAGAGTGTAAGCTCCATAAGGTCAGGGACTATATTTTTTAATCTAAAGTTTATTTCATACCTAGTGCCAAGTCATTTTGTTCTGCCCATAACAGGCATTTTGTAAGTGTTTGCTGTATATGTTGTTACACCTTAGACTTCAAGCTAATGTGTTCCGGTGCTTCAATAAATCTGTGATTTAATGGATGTGAGCACTTCTTTCAACCATGCTGACAACAACTCACGCACACCTTCTTACTCTGTGTAGATCTTATCCATATCCTCCTGTAAGTACTCCTCAGGACATCTACCCGACATATATAACGGACCTTTCTCTAGCTCCTCTGCTATTGTATGGAATCCAGTGCCATATGTGATCCAGGCTATCTATCTATTCTTGATCACTCTTGCTACGTGACCAGCTTAGCTCTTTCTCTGATCGTATATCACTCTGATGATATCCTTAATACACCCTGCAGAGTTCTTCATTGGTAGTATCTTGCAGTCCATACCTAGCCACCAAGTCTCTGTCCATTGCCCTTTGGGTGACCTGAAACTTTAATTCTTTGGAGACTGGTATTCCATGCTTGTAGACATACAGCATCACCACAAGAATATTAGTGCTAAAAAGATGAGCCTTCATTTCAGGGAGAAGTTTGGGGTCACTAAAAGCACTGCGTGATTTCCCAAATGCGGCTCATCTCCCTCTCCTCCTCCTATTCCATTCTAAATCTAGTTCAATGTCTACCCAGAAAGTCTATTTAAGATATGCTTATTGATGGAACAGTATTAGGGCTATCCATCCAGCTGGCTATCATCTTCTGTTACTTCTTTTGGTATCACAATTGGGAATGATAATCTTTGGGAAAGATTGTTGATTAAAAACATACTTATGGCTTGCTTTTGTTTTGTTTGGGGTTTCTTTTTAAAGCTTAAATGTGAACTAAACTGCCTAAAGGCGATCAGATGTGCACTACAGACAGTATATTTGTACAGCATGGGTCTTGTTCCCTGTTGAATACAAGAAAATTTCTAAAAGATCAAGGTTCTGTGCAACTCCTCCCCAATGCTCAATACGCCAAGTGCAATTTTGACTTATTCAATAAACATATGAACAATATTCACAGAGTTTCAAGGAGAGAGGGTAAAGGAACCGGGATGGTTTTAGTAAGAATAGCATGACCATCCTCACCACTCTACTGCTACCTTGATCACCAACAATCCACTAAACCTAAGAAGAAGGGATGATACTGCTAGATATTCTCTTTTTCCCCTTGACTTTAGAGATACCACACACTTCTGGCTCTCCTCTTATCACTACCACTTTTTTCTATGCCTACTCCCTCTAATTTGTACTTCCCTGGTGGGTCGGATCCACAGAAAGCAGTTGCTACCTTGTGTTCTAGGGATACCCTATGAGTCTGCACTTCTACTTCTATAGTTCTTGAGCTCCCACTGGGTAGTTTCCCCTTAATAATTGGCCAATACACAAGTAGCTACAAAACTTTCCTGGTATAAATCTGAAATGTGTTCTCACATAAATATAGTCAGTGCCCATGGGAAGTATTTAGAGTACAATGGTAGTTAGGTAGATGTGTAAGGAATGCATGTGGCCAAGGCTCCTCACTCTTCAGGTACTACAGTGCTCAAAGTTCTTTTCCTCCTAGTGGAACCCTCACAAAACTAAATTTTTCACTGAGAAGACTGACTCTCTCTTGAATTCATAGCCAGCTGCCAAGGTTCATGATCCTTGAAGCTACTTCCAGGATTAAGTGATTGTCTCTGCCTTCATGTTCATTTAGAGCGTGAGCTTCTCCTCCCTCTACAATAGTATTCCAGGCATACAACATCCATAATGCTCATATAAACCCATAATGGGGATAGTAATACAATAGACTGATATGTATGTAAGCATTCAACTAAGAAATGGTTAGTTCAAAGAAACTGGTCTGGCTTGTAAAGGAAACACATCAGAAAGCTAATTGTCCAATTATAGTCTAAAATAAACAAAGCAAGTTAAACTTCTTCCTTAGGGGATCCCTGCCATATTAGAGAATTTAAGAACAAGAGTTCTGGATGAAGAATTTTTCCAACAGGTACTTGAAAAGGGACAAAGTACATATATCATATATTAAAATTCTACAAAGTAGCACTCCCCCTGTGGTATAAGTGTTCTCCGCAAATTGGATTTGCAAGCAGAGTTAACTAGAGGGAGGCTGCTACTCCCAGTTTTTAGTGTTACCCTGTCAGTCCAGGGTCGTAAAGCTAAAGTTCACAAGACCCACTCAATATGTTTCCTATTAAGAGTCATTTAACACATGTGATAAGTTCTTTTTTAATTTTTAAAATTATGTTTATTTTTTAACATTCATTTTTTGAGTTCCAAATTCCCTCCCTCTAGCCCTTCCCCCACCCATTGAAAAAGTAAGCAATACGACACCCATTATACATGTAAAATCATGAAAAACATAATAGCCACACATGATTAGTTCTAAGCAAAAAAAAAATACTAAAATAGCATAGTAAATATTAGCTATAAGACATTTTCCCCGATGACCTAAGACATAATATCCCACAAATACACACAGTGTCCATAAAAAGAATGGGCACAAACTAAATACAGGGCAATTATAGTGAGATACACATGTAGAGGATAGATGTGGCCAAAGTAAATCATACCTCTGGAAGTGCTTCAATGTTCTTTGTCTGCTAGGAGAGTCTTCAAAAGCTCTTCCCTTCAGCAAAATATCTGTATTTGGCAGGTTGCTCAGCTGGACCTCCCAAGGTCTTTTACTCTCTGAAGATCAACTTTCTCTTTACAGGGCAAACTTAATCTTGAGTCTATTGCCAGCTCTCTTCTTTGCTGCCAAAGATCCTGCTTCGCGATGCTGTTTCCAGACTTCATGGCTGTCTCTGTGTCAATGTTTCTTTCTGGAATATGAATCTCTGTTCCCTCAACTGCACCTAAAACTCTCTGAAATTGATTCTCCAGTTACTGGATGAGGTGTCTCCTTTTGGACCACAGTTAGATACCATGGTCAGTGGGGAAATCCCTTATTCCTCTCAAGAAATAAAGAGATGGATTCTTTCCCAAATCCTGCCTCCTACTTTGGCAGTCTCCAAATTTTAAATCCTCTACCCATGGGCTATATCCTTGGCTTAGTTGTTTAAACCCCTCAAGGGTGTGGCTAATTTTCATCCCAGACGGTCACATTTTCCCTTCTGACTCAATCATAGATCATAAAGGGATAACTAGATGATGATTCCTTATGACATCACTATCTTATCTCATGACTTTGTCAATTGGGTTAAGTTGAAAGCAATCAAAGAGTCCTCCCCCAAATATGCCTGGGAGACCCTTTTTTGGCAGAAAGCCTTTAAAAAGAAACATTTTGTTCTACCAAATCGAGCATAATCAACAAAATAGAAACAGTGGAATCTTGTCTTCTCAGTACTTTTGAGTTACATTGTGTGAATGTAAAATATGTTGAGAGTATCATGAGCCTTAGGATCATAGACTTTAAGTTTTAAGGGAACTTAGAAGTCATCTAGTCCAACCTTTTCACTTTGTAGATGAAGAAAGTGAAACTCAGAGAGTTTAAGTGACTTGCCTAAAGTCACAAGGCAATAAGTTCTAGAGCTGGGATGTGAACATAGGTGTTCTGACTCCAAAGCTTGAAGTCTCTTTTCTTCTTAATAAATTAAGCAAGCATTTATTAAGTGCCCACCATATGCAAGCAAGCATGTATGTACAGTTATCCCTTCCTCATCTTGACTTTCCCCATCTTGGTTTCAATATATCAC
>JAQQSZ010007397.1:0-13318 GCA_028646595.1 Phalanger gymnotis | reverse complement strand
AAGGGAGAAAATTCAATAAAGAGGGACAGGTTAGGAAGAAGCAAAATATAGTTAGTCTTTCACAACATGAATATTGTGGAAGGTTTATACATAATGATACACATGTGGCCCATGTTGAATTGCTTGACTTCTTAGGGAGGGTGGGTGGGAAGGGAAGAGGGGAGAGAATTTGGAACTCAAAGTTTTAAAAAAGAGATGTACAGAAACAAAAACAAAAAGACTTTTTCAGGCAACAAGAAAATAAGATACACAGGCAATGGGGCATAGAAATGTATCTTGCCCTACAAGAAAGGAAGGGAAAAGGGGATGGGAGGGTAGTGGGGTGGCAGATGGGAGGGCAGACTGGGGAACAGGGCAACCAGAATATATGCCATCTTGGAGTGGGGGGGGAGCATAGAACTGGGGAGAAAATTTGTAATTCAAACTCCTGTGAAAATCAATGCTGAAAACTAAATACATTAAATAAAATTTGCAAAAAATGAACTGTCTATGGTTTTAAAAAAGGCTGAGACAAAGTTTAGGTAGAAGCTCATTTTCTGCTCAAATCAACTGGCAGTGAAACTCCTGGAGATGGAAAATGAACAAATAACCTATACCAGGACATAAAACAATGGATGCAGCCTATATAATTAATCAGAACATAGAACAATTGATACAGCCTATATAATTAATCAGCTATTCTGATAAATGAGAAAACAAAGCAGTTAGAATTGTAGGACTCTCAGAAATAAAGGAACTGCATCCTGGAGGCAGCTGTGTGGCACAATGGATAGAGTGCTGGACTTGGAGTCAGGAAGACCTAAGTTCAAATTCAGCTTCAAACCTTTCTATCTTTGTGAGCCTCAGCAAGTATTTCACTTTTGTCAGCCTCCATTTTTTTCGTCTCTAAAATGGGGATAATAATAACATCCACTTCCTCATGTTGTTGTGCCGATGAAGTGAAATAATACTTGTAAAGTGCTTTGAAACTTTTGAAGCATGATATTAATGTTATAGCTATAATTACTAAAGTGTTTCACAAAGAGAAAAGAATTAAAAGACGAAATAAGGATGAAGAGTGGCCTGAAATAACAGGTCTCAAAAATGAAACAGTAAATAGATAATTTGGAACATATGATGAGCAATGTGTCTAAAGCTCTGTAGATTCTTTGAAGGTGAGTTTCACCAGCAGATTTGATACTAGAAAATAAAGAAATTTTGATTCAAAATGTAGACACAAAAACAGTGGAAAACATTGGGTCTCTATAAACCAAAACAATCTTGAAGACAGAACAAGTAATAATTTAAGGAACTCCTATGTCTTAGAAATACAGAATTAATTTGAAATCCTGAATATAAGATTTTAATAATGAAAAATGCACAATTGCTAAAAACTGAGGACAAAATGTATATTGATAGAATTCAGAGACTATCCAACAGAAAAAGAATCAAGTATAACACATCAGAACTGTTGTGATCAAACATTAGAGTATTTGGGGGAATGAAAACAGAGCCCTTCACCTACCAAGGAAAATAAATTTGAATAGGTCAGGATTACTCCTCCTCTTTGAGAAATAAAGGAAGAAACTGGAAAAACAACACTAATAAAATGAAAGGAGATTAGGTTTATAGACCAAAACCTCATCCTACAAATATGAGTTTAATCATGCATGCAATAAGATTGACCTACTGCTATCCACATTGCAAAACTGAGCAATTTTGAAAGATATCCAACTGATATCCATTCAATTATCAATCATGAGTGCTTAGAACCAGTGATGAAGAATGTTACCTACCTTCTAAGAGAGAGCTGGTGGACTAGTATGCAAAATGAGACACATGTTTTTGGACATGGCCAATATGGAAATTTATTTTTCTTGATTATGCTTATGTGTTAACAAGGGTTTTGTTTATCTTTTCTTCGTTAAGTGGGAGGAAATAAAGAATTGATAAAAGAAGATGGACGTACAGACAAAAAACTGGATATTAGGCATTTTCTAATAACAATCTCTAAATGAGCAAGGTACATGACTTGCAAAAGTTCAAACCAGATAGGCATAAGGTAAATACACCAATGAGAAAATATCAAGCAATGTAATCAGTACGCTTATGCTTTCACATGAATTCAACATAATTTTTTAAAAATCTCCCATTGTTTCAGAGCCACTGAAATAAAGGCAAAATATAGAGAGGTAATGGGAACAAGGTGGCACTACTTCTAGGGAGGGGTTTAAAGGAGTCTTGATATCAACCTGGAAGAAGGTTCTAGGGAACATTTCAATGATCTATGTTTAGTTCTTTGCTGTTTAACATTTTTCTTAGTATGTTAAATCAATCAACAAATAAGTAAGAAATATCTCTTATTACCAGGCAAAGCGCTAGGTAGTGGGGATATAAACAAAGAATTAAAATAAAAGCAGTCTCTAACACGTAGGAGTTTTTATTCTACTGAAGGAATACAACACATTTCAAGAGAAGTACACACGGGATCTGTACAAAATAAATACACAGAGAATTTTGGGTGGCATACTAACAACAGGAAGAATAAGACAAGGCTGCTTGAAGGAGGTAGCAGCTACAGTGAAAGGATATCAGGGCTGCCAAGAGTTGAGGGAAGTGAGCAAGACATTGCCAGGGAGTGTAAAGTACACAGGGCCAGACTGTGTAAAGGCAAAGAAGCAAAAGAGGGGATATTATGTACAGAGAACAACAAAGAGGCTGGTTTGCCTGGGAGCATATAGGGTGTGATAGGGTAAATGGATAACTAGCCTAGAAAAAGAGGCTCAAGCAGGATTGTGAAGGGAGTTAAAAATCAAACAGATGAATTTATGTTGTGTTTTAGGAGCCCTGAAGTCTCCTGATCATGGGAATAACCCAGTGAATCTTGCACTTTATGTATGTTAACTTGTTAGATTTGCGAAGAATTGATTGAGAGTCTATATAAGAGAGAATTGTCCTTGTCTAGATTAGAGATGATGTTGAACTGAACTAGGGTGGTTGTGGTATGAATATAGAAAGCAAGTTAAGGATTACCGCCATGACAAGGTTGTGGGTGCAGGGGAAGACATTTGCTTTCTATTCTTTCCTCCTACACCCTCCTTCCCCTTTCATGGCAGGTATTCAGAAAATTCAGATCCAATGGGGAAGAGGATTACCTGCTTAGCACTCCCAAAATGATGGTTCCTTGTACAGGAAGTTTTATTCATTGGGTTAGACTGGGAAGGAATGAAGGAAAAAAGCAATTATCAAGCATCTACTGTGTGCCAGGCCCTGTGCGGAGCACCTTACAAATATCATTTTATTTGGTCTTCACAATGACCCTAGGAGGTAGATGCGATCATCATTTCCATTTTATATTTGAAGAAATAGAGGAAGCCAGATGTTAAGTGACTTGCCCAGGGCTGTACTGCTACAAAGAGTCTGAGTCCAGATTGGAACAAAAGGCTTTCTGATTTCAGGCTCAGTACTCTATACCTACCACGACATAACTTCCTCTAAACAGTCTGAGTGGAACTATGCAGGACTGGGAGATAATTAAGGATAAAGTGGAATGTGGGACTGATGTCCTGATGGCAACTCTGAGTAAATTTTCATTGTCAGGGAATAGTACACTATACTAAAAGTGTGTTGTTTGTTTTACAAATTGGGTTGTGGGTTTCTGGGCAGCTTTTGAATCTTTTTCATTTTTCTGTGGAGCAAAACAAAGGCTGCCCTCTTCCTGATATTAATTAATTGTGAGTGCTTTTATGGAAGCTAGTAATAGCTAGCATTTAAAGTAATACCTAGCATTTATATAATGATTTAAGGGTTGTTATTTCTTGTTATTCAGTGATTTCAGTCATGTCTGATCCTTTCCTGAACCCATTATTTTTTCTTGGCAAAGATACTGGGCTGGGTGGCCTTTCCTTCCCCAGTGGATCCATTTTCAGGAAATCAGAGGTTAAATGACCGGCCTGTGGTCACAAGGGTAGGAATTATCTGAGGCTGCATTTGAACTCAGATCTTCCTGACACCAGGCAAGATGTTTATTCCACTGAGCCATCTCCTGCTTCTGTTTTAAAGTTAACAGCAGGCTTTGCAAACATCATTTTGTCCTCGTAATTACCCTGGGAGATAAATGTTTTTATACCCATTGAAGAAACTAAGGCAAACAGTGGTGATATGATATGCCCAGGAAGTGTGTGAAGTTGGCTTTGAACTCAAGCTTTCCTGACTCCAAGTCCTGCTCTGCACCCCAATTCTCTTCTTTAGAACTTGGCATATTATCTCCCCCATTAGATTGTAAGCTTTCTTTTCATCTTTTGTGTTCAGCAGGTAGTAAAGTACCTGGCAAGTTGTAGGCACTTAGGAAATGTTTCTTAATTGATTCTTATTGACTTTCTCCAATACCATATCATCCCACAAACAGGAAAGTTCAGATGAGAACCTCAGCACCCAGCAAAGTAGAACTCTTCCAATCCAATTTCCCTTACCAAGTTCAGAGAAGGGACAGGGTCATATCAAAGCCCGGTTAGTAGAAAGCCAATGGCATCCTTAGGGTACTTTGAAGAGAGTGACCTGTAAGAGTCCTTGGAATATCAGCCTTGCTCGAGGAGCAAAGTAGTTCCTCCATTCACCCTACCTGCTGCATTTTGGATAGGTAGCAGTCAATGTAGTCTTGAGGGTTGTTAGGGTCCAGGATCTTTTGATGCTCCTTTACTCTTTCCAAAATGAAGCGTTTCATTTCTTCTATATTTTTAAGAACTCCTTTAGGCTTTGCAGGAAAGTACGCTCTGAGTGCTGCTGGTAAAAAGTTGTAGAGCTATACCCCCCCCAACCGAAAAAAAAACACATGTATGTTTACTGCCATAAAGAGATAACCTTATACCTCTACTTATAAATTATTATGCGCTATTCAAAAGCACTGCATTTCTTTATAAAATTAGTTAAATTTTTCCATAACAAAAATTGTTTTTCACTCTCATCTTCAGTACACATGGGGAAACAAAAAGAAAAACAAAAGCCTTGAAACACGTATACATACTCAAACAACACAAATCCCCACGTTGGCAACAGGCAGAAATTTGTGTTACATTTTACATCTTGAGCCCATCCCCTCTCTGCCAGAAGGAGAGCAACAGGTTTCATTGCCTGACTCTAGAATCATGGTGGGGCCTCACATTGATCAGAGTACTTAAGTCATGCATGGATTTTGTCTTTCTGTTGTTTTGGGTGTGGGGGTGTTGTACTACAAATTGGTTGCTCTCCCTTTACTTGACATCTATTCACAAAATCTTCCCAGGCGTAAAGCTATCCCTTTCATCATTTCTCAAAGCATAGTAGAATTTGATTACATTCACACACCATAATTTCTTCAGCTATCCCCCAGTTGATGAGCAGCCCCTTAGTTTGCAGTGTTTGCAGTCCCCATAAAAAATTATTTCTTTTTTTGCATATGACTTAAATATTTCATGTTTTGTTTTTTTATTTGGGGGAGTGATAACTAGTCAGAAGCAAGTATTGCTAGCTCAAAGGACATACATGATATGGCAACTGGGGAGTGAGAGACCCAAAACAATTTCTGGATGGCCTGGATAATTCACAGCAACACCAATAGTTGTCAAGAGGCCGCTTTTCCAATAGTCCCTCTAACATATGATATTTATCACTCTTTAAATATGTTTTCAAACATTTAGAAGAAAAAATCGAGACTTGGCCCCTTTTTAATAAAGCCTTTTGGGGCCAATTTTGATAATCTTTAAAGTGCAATAAAGAGGTAAAAAATTTAAGGCATCCATTTAGAAAAGACTTGGTACTGATTATGGAAAAAGGGGGATTTCTAGCAGCCATCAGAAGACAAAACAGCATATCCTAATTGCACAGAAAAAGTTTCAGGCTTATACACAACAGAACTAGGAAAGTCAGAAGGCAATGGCCTCACTAAAGTTTAGGGAATAATAATCTCATTTCTCTGACTGACGTAGGTATGGAACAGAAAAAGAAACCTGGGTAGAAGACAATGGTTCTTTCTCCTCTAGAGAGAAGACATTAGCAGAGTACAGTGCTGCCAAGTTTCAGTGGCAGTGGTGTTTAGGACTGGAGGGAGAGTAATTAATTAGAAACTTCAGAAAAAAGAAAGCTGTAACCATCACAGAAGCTCAACACTTAACATGAGAGGGAAAGAAAGATTCTCTTCAGAGCAGAAAGTATAAAATTAACTTCTTTTATTTCGTTTTTATTCGATTAACAAATATGGTTTCTTCCTGCCTCTTGAATTTAGAATTTTAAAACTTCTTTTAATAAATATGAATAGTCAAGCAAAACACAACTCTCACATTGCCTATGTCCATAAATGTTTGTCTCATTCTGCATATTCAGTCTGTCACCTCTCAGTCAGAAAAACAAAAGCACATTTCATCATGGGTCCTCTGGAATCAATGTTGGTCATGGCCTTTATCAGAATAATTCAGTCTTCCAAAATTTTTTGACTTTACAAGGTTTTTCTAATTGTACAAAATGATCTCCTTGTTGTGCTCATTTTATTCTGCATTAACTAATACAATTCTCCCCAGACTTCTCTGAACTGCTCCCTTTCACTATAAGTTTAATTAAAATAGTATAACTTCAAATTAATATAACAATTTTTCCACCATTCCCAAAATAAAGTATATGGCTTCGCAGTTTCTAGTCCTACAGAAAAAAGCTACTATTAGCATTTTTGTATATATGAGTCCTTTTCATTTTTCTCTGATGTCTATAGGGGCTAAAACTAAGAGAGAACTTGCTAATTGAAAGGGTATGCAGTTTATTGACTCTTGAGGCACAGCTCCAAATGGCTTTCCAGAAGGACTCCAACAACATCATATTGATGTGCCGGTTTTTCTGAAGCTCCAACAATATGCCATTGTCTTATTTTATCATCTTTCCCAGATGAGAGTGAGATTTGCTTTAGTTTTCATTTTTCCAATTATAGGTGATTTGCCACAATTTTTCATATGGCTATTTGACATTTTCCTTTGAGAGGTACTTGTTCATAACTTTTGTCCATTTATCATTTGGTGGGTAGCTCTAATAAATATGGATTAATTTATTATAAATCTTGTCATTAACATCTTTATCACAGCAAATTGTTGTAAACATCTCTCCCTATTTAATTGTTTTCCCTCTAATTGTAGCTGCATTAGTTTGGTTTTTGATAACAATTTTCAAGTTTGTATCTCAAAATTGCTCTTTTTGTAATCCATGCTTCTCTAAAACAAATTTATTTCATGAACCCTTTCTTTATTTACAAATCTGAAAGGTAATGTTTTCCTTGTATCTCTAAGTTGTATGCTATGTAGCTTTTTCTATCTGTCATGTACAGATTTGAATGTAATCTTCATGAACAGTGTGAGGTGCTGGTCTTAGATCTTTTGTGCCAGAAGAGTTCCTAGTTTTTAATTACTTTTGAGGCCAAATAGTGAGTCCCTGCCCCAGTAGCTGCTGGGGTTTCCCTTATATCAAGCATTAGGCTACCAGATTAGCTTGTTTCTAATTGCAGTATACTTCATCTATTTCACGGACCTACCTCTCTATTTTGAGATGAATAACAAATCATTTTGGGATCTGATACTACCAGGCTACCTTCTGCTCCCATTTTCTCATGATTTTTCTTGAGTTTCCTGACCTTTTGTACTCCAGATGAATTTTATTATCATTTTTTTCAAACGTTATCAAGTAATCCTTGGATTGATAGGGCATTACATAAGTAAATAAATTGAGGTGGTATTGCCATTTTTATTATATTAGTTCAGCCTACCAGAGAGCAATTAAGTTGCCTCTAATTATCTGGGACAGTCTTTATTTCCATGAAGGGAGCCTTCTGCTTGTTGTATTCAAAAAGTTGCTATATAAAAGTTGGTAGATCAATTCCCATTTATTTTATATATTCTAGAGGTTCATTAATGGAATTTCTCTTTCTATCACTTCCTCTTCACATTAGCTGGTAGCACACAGAAATACTGATGACTTTGTTAAAGTTACTAATTGAAATATCAGTTTGAGGTTAAGTAGTAAGTAATGTTTCCTCTACTAAAGTCCTCCTATTGTGACCACTCCTAATATGAATGTGATGCTGTGCTGTCAAAGGATCTTTTCCCAATGTGGAAAGGCTTCCAAGAGAAGATATGACATACCCTTAGTATTTTATCTGTGTCTGAGGGCCAATGAGCTTTCTCAGTATGCATTCAATTAAATGTGTCTGTACTAATCAATTACTAATTCATTGTGGTCAATTCAATGAATATTTATAAGATTATTAATTAATGTAAATCAAAATATATTGGGTGTTCAGAAAGATACAAAGTTTCTAAAAGATATAATCCTTGCCCACATGGAGTTCATATTCTATAAGGTAAATAAGATAAATACACATTGATGGCTCTTAAATAAAAAATACATGATTGGTGCATCAGAAGGATACATGTGAAATCCTATGGGAGATCCTGAAGCACAGCATCACTGCTGATTGCAGGGAACAAGGTAGGCTTCATGGAGTAGGTGGCATTCGAGTTTGACTATAATGAATTGTTAGAAATTCAACAGGTAAAAAGTGAACCTGAAGGACACTCAAGGAACAGGGGACAGGGACACAAAGTCAGAATGTCAAAGAAGCATAGGATTTAATGTAGGACAGAGAATGGTCCAGCATGGCTCAGTCATAAAGTACATGAAGGGAAGTAGTATGTGGATCGTGATGAAGAGTTAAGGTGATTCCAGATTTGGAGGGTCTAGAATCCCAAACAAGATACTGTTTTTGACCTCTGGGGAAGCCTAGCTTGTTTATCTCTGTAGCCCCTAGCCAAGGAACTTCCCTTCTCTTGGTGGCATTAATGGTTATCAGATAAAAAAGAGAGTGGTGGTAAGTGAAGAGCAGGTTAGTGTCTGGCTCCTATAAAATTGAAAATGGAAACTACACCATCATTCCATGAATTAATTACCACTCACTCTCCTTGACAACAAGGAGGAGGCTTGGGCTGAACATGATGCTGAAAATCACAGTATCAGCAAAAGGACATGGAGATGTTAGAGATTCACTTTTTTTGCTAAATTACTTCATGTCTGTTTTGGAAAGATGGAATTGTTCTTCAGCAAAATAAATGATAAAATGGAAAAATGGTTGGATTTGGAGACAGGAGACTTGGGTCATTATGCATCCCCTGTAACATACATGGCAACCTCAGCTAAATCATGTCACTTCTCTGTAACACAGTTGCTTCTTCTTTGCAGTAAAAACAAAAACAATATCTAGCGTTCATATACCACTATGTAAGAGCCCAAATTGCTTCACATATATTAGTTCATTTGAACCTCATGAAAAAATGTTGTAGGTAGGTTCTTGTATTATTATTACTATTATCATTATCTGTATTATTATTATTATTCACAAGGAAAATGAGGATGACAGTGGTGAAGTGAATTTTCAGGGCCATACAACTGTTAAGTGTCTAAGAGAGGTTTCAGAGTCATTCTCCCTCACTCCAGATCTAACCCTCTATTCATTAAATTTCTCTCTTTCCCTAAATTCTATTCTTTTGTGATCTCTCAAAAGAGCAAACAGAGGAAGAGCCCTTTTGGGCAGTTAGAAGTAGCTAGTGTGGTGTTAATGTGATGAAAGATCTTCCCCACCCATTTAATGTGCCTCTAGTAGAGCTGCTTAAGGGAAGCTTGATTAGGGGAGGCTTGTTTGTAGGCAGGCCCACACCTTTTGCTAAGTAGGGGCTAAGCCCCAGGGCCCTAAAGAGGGTGTGTATACATACATATATATATATATATGTATATATATATGTATATATATATGTATATATATATATGTATATATATATATGTATATATATATATGTATATGAGAATCTACAGAATTGGGAGATTGGAGAACTGAGAATTTGAAAATCCAGAGACTGAAGAATCTAGAGAACACAGAAATGAAACTGAGAATTCAGAAGGAGAATTCAGCCCAAGGAGAATTAGAGAGAGACAAAGAGATCAAAGAGATGGAGAGATAACTGCAAGGACACTGGGAACTGCAAGGGCTTTCAGAAGTGCAGGAGCAGAGGATTTAGACAACCAGACAAGGAGGATTCATAAGTGAGTGTCTCTGGGGAGGCTCCAGCAGAGGGGAAGGTTACAGGATGCCTTGACCCTTTGCTGTGATGCTGTGTTTTAATCTCCTTGCTGTTACACTGAGGTGCACTAAGTAGTTTGGGGATACAATTACTGCTATGTAGAATTTGGGTTATTGGTTTTGGGATTTGATCCTCTGGTGTCTGAATAAATGTTTACTTCTTCTGCCTTCTGTACAGACAGTCTTTTACACTTTGTGATTCCAAACTACATAGGCATATCCATGATCACCTTCTATATCATGAATCCTGCCTTACTGCTACAGTGAGCTACTCTGAACAGACTCCAAGTTTCATGAGGCCTCTCAAATCTAAGCCTAAATGGCAATTATCTCAAAACTAATTTGCCCATTGCTGCACTACCCACTGAGGGGATCAAAATAGTATGACCTTCTTCAAAAGAAGATGATATTTGAGTTAAGGGAAATCTACTTACCTTGGAAAGGCCTACGTTTAAAATAAAGAACATAAAGAGACACCAAGGCATCCCATCAATTCAATTGAATCCACATTAAGTTAATAAAATCCATTCAGCATTTATGCAATACTCAATATGAACCGAGACTGGCTACTGTGCTAGTCTACTGTCATATAGACAACAGTGAAGCAGTCCTCTTCCGCAAAAATCTTATATTCCAAGGGGAAAGGGTTTAGCTAGAGTATATATGCCAGAATGTAAGTGGAACAGAACCTGGGTAAAAGAAAAGAAAGCTTGTTTTCAGCTGATGAGGATCCTTAGCTCTGCCTTCAGTGAATGAAGGTTTTGATCCTCCATGTACATCCATTGTAGAGGCTAGGCCGCAGCACTCCCAGAATCAGTGTAGGCTATTGGGCTAAGTGGCTTGTTCACTTAGCTTTGGCCAGCTGTCCTCCTTAATTCCTACAGAACGCCCTGGGCAGGTTCTTTGTTGATAACTATTTTACTTGGGCACATCTATGAACACTATTTCCACTTGGGATAGCCGAGGCCCCAATAAGATGTTTCTCACTTTTACTTAAATATTTGTGTGACCTAGAACTAGTTCAGAGGCCTACTGGGAACAGACTATCGACCAGGATCTTATTTGAGAGCCAAATATATTCCATGATGTTATGATCCTTGTGTGCATGATATGTGAATGTGTATATGTTTCATGTTTGTTGGGGAACTTGCTAAGAGATAAGAGCCTATGGTACACTGATCCTGTTACTGAAACTCAACACACTAGCACAGAATAAAAAGACAGCTCTGGCCTTACCTGTGTCCATGGTGAGTTAAGCAGCTGAAAGTTTTCATTTAACAACTTTAGCAGATATAGAAATTTCTCATCATTGTACTTGAATCGATCACGGAAGAGGATAGAGCAGATCACATTGCATGGGGCACAGCCAAGGATGAAGGTGGGATCAGTGGGCTGACCTAATTGAGAGAAAAGTTACCAAAGGAGGAAAAAAAAGTTTTAACTGAAACTTTTTTCAATCTCGTAGGAACTGGACATCTCTTCTGCCCATACCTGGATATACAGTTTAATTCCTCTAAGGCTAGTGATTATTGTTCTCCTGGACAATTCCCTTTAACCTTCATAAGGAAACTAGATAAGCTTGTTATACTTGAGTGTGAGAAGAGAAAAGGTTGTTCCCTGGCCCCACAGAGTGATTGCCTGGACAGTAGACCAAAAAAGTGACTTTTACAATGATTTCCAAAGCAAGAAGTGTATAGGACTGAGGATGGATGAGCAGCTGGATCCCACATGCCCAGGAAGAAAAAAAAATGGAAACCAACCATTCGTTTTCCGGAGCTCCTCCACCAGGCATTGGGCTTCTTCTTGAACTCTCTCTTCAATGCTTCTCTTCCCCATCCCAAAGTTCCTTAGGGTCATCAGGGAAAATCTGCGGAGCTGTTTCCACCTCTCTCCACGACTTGCAATAACTCCTAGACAAAGGAGAAGAAGAGGACATTGGTCATTCTAACACTGGAAGTGGTGGAGGGCACAGTTTGCATGTGGGATGTGTGATTTGGGGTTTAATTCATTGATCAAAATCACTTTTATTCAATTCAAACCAAAATGCCATGCAGCATGGTATGTATCAGGTACCTACTACATGAAGGTCTTGACCTAGGTGCTGAAAACAGAACAATAAAAACGAAAGCAGTATCTATGCTCTGAGGTATGGTGGGGGTGGGGGGAGATCTTACTGGATATACTCTGCCATAACCTTTGATCGAATACATTAAATTTACCTTTTCCTCTGACTACATCATCAATCACAGGAAGAATTGGTCTGTCTACAAATGCATCCCCTTGGTCAATTAGAGCTTCCTTCAAAATGTCGTATCCGTGTAGCACCACAACAGGCTGGGTTGCAAAATAAAAAGTATAGATGGGGCCATATTTTTCAGCGAGCTGGGGAAAGAATGCCAAGAAATAGGAAGACGTTCAATTTGAAACCGTAGAAATACGAAATTTACCCCAAAATTTACCCCCAAAACTACCTCATAACTTGCCATGTGCTTGTGTACATATTTGTACTTGTGAATGCATGGGACCATATGATGTTAAGGAATTCTTGGTATACAAAGGCTTAAGCTGTGGGACAACAAAGTAAAATTCTCATTCCTTTCAATTTGCTACTTGGGAATCCCTGTCATTACATGGCACAGTTCTTCCCTCAGATAGAGTATCCCTCTGTGTTCCATTGGCAGTCATATGAAGTAAAGACATTGTAAAATATCTGGGTTCGATGCTGTGTAGATGAATCATGGAACATTTAGAAGAGGACATGGGGAAAAGCCACATAGAATGCAGAGAGGATTGCCATCTCCCAACAAAAGTTATCTACTCTCCTTGCCTATCCTCTTATTTCTGAAAATATTTGCAGTATTTCTTCAGTCATCATAGGTCAATCAAACTGATAACTACAAAATTACTAATGGTCTCTGTATAGCCAAATTTGATGGCCTTACCTCAGTTCTCATTCTTCTGGGCTTCTTTACAGCATTTGACATTATTGACTACCCTCTTCTCCCATATACTCTCTCCTCTCTGGGTTTCTCTAATCCTTCTCTCTCTCTCTCTCTCTCTCTCTCTCTCTCTTTCTCTCTCTCTCTCTCTTTCTCTCTCTCTCTCTCTTTCTCTCTCTCTCTCTCTCTCTCTCTCTCTCTCTCTCTCTCTCTCTCTCTCTCTCTCTCTTTCTCTCTCTCTCTCTCTTTCTCTCTCTCT
>JAQQSZ010007396.1:0-13318 GCA_028646595.1 Phalanger gymnotis | reverse complement strand
ACAGGGCAACCAGAATATATGCCATCTTGGAGTGGGGGGAGGGTAGAAATGGGGAGAAAATTTGTAATTCAAGCTCTTGTGAAAATCAATGCTGAAAACTAAATATATTAAATAAAAAAAACTTAAAAATTCAGTTACAAAAATAAATAAATAAAAATAAAGTATAGGTATCATTAAAAAAACAGAGGAAAGAAGGAAATTGCAAATAAATGAAATGATGTTTCATGGCTTCTCTTTAGAGAGGAAAACAAAGGAATTGGCAGAATTGATTTTTACGTACATCGAAAGTAGCATGAAACATTGCTTCATGGAACATTTCACCATCACATATTTTACTATTCATAAAAATTATTTGCAAAAATACTACCATGAAAATAATTGTAATTTATCCAACATCTATTTCAGAAGATGAAGAAGAAAATTCAATAAGGAACTCAGGAAGACCCTCCAAATTAAATAATACGTGGGTTAATGGATAGAACTCTAGACCTGGAGTCAAGAAGATTCATCTTCCTGAGTTCAAATCCAGCCTAGCTGTGTGACCTTGGGCAAGTCACTTAACCCTCACCTATAAAATGAGCTAAAGAAGGAAATGGCAAATCACTCAAGTATCTTTGCTGAGAAAACCCCAAATGGGATCACGAAAAGTCAGAAATGAAACAACAACTACAACATTTTGATACTTGGTAATTTCGATGTAAAGATGGACATAGGTAAGGGCAGCAAAAACCATGTCAGAAAATACAATTAAGTAGCAAAGAATGAGAGGCCAAAGACTTGTAGACAATGTGTAAATCTCAAATCTATACATCAAAAATACTTTTCCTGAGAAAAATTAGGAAAGTAATAGATATAGTGAGACCAAATATCATCACAAAAAAAATAAATTGGATTATAGTTTAGCAGACAAGAAAAGATTCATTACTGATGCTAGTTATCCCTGAATCATCTGTATGTGTATAGTCAGACCACCAAACAGCAAATTTAATTAAAATCTAGAAGAAAAAAAGGAAAAATAAGACATATATTAAGACAACTCAAATATAACTTATTTAAATAAATTATTTAAGTCAAAAATGGAAGCTGCCCAGGGTCACATAACTACTAAATGCCTTAGACAGGGCTTGAACCCAGCTTTTCCTGACTCCAGGCCAGGATTCTATCACTATGCCTCACTGTCTGCCATATCTATTTATCTTCCATCATATTTACAGGAGTGTTGTGTGTCTTGTATATTTAAGGTTATCTTTTAAAATTAGGTTTGCAAGTTAGAGATGTCATTTTTGCGGATTTACATGTTTATACTGAGTCTGAAATTTCCTTGTAAGACTATATTTTGGCCAGTTTTCAATAAATAACTCCTTCTTTCCCTGTTCAACAAAATTATCTGTTTATATCCCAATGCCTGGTCTGTAGTAGGCATTTATTACATGCTCATAGATTTATAAAGGAATATTAAGCCTGCCAAATGCCCCATTGTCCATTGTCTAAGGGACAACAATTTCTGGTTGGGAAAAAATAGGAATCAGTTATACTTCAAAATCCCTTTTTGAGATTGGAATGGCTTTGAAAAAATTGACAGAAGAGGCAGAAGGCCTAGACTTTCAAAGAGAGAACTTAACACCTAGGACAGCTCCACAACATGGCAAAGCATCCAAATGCAGTGGCTAGAAAATATATATAATAGCACATGTAATCTAAGTTGTCTTCACAAGTTGCATTTTAGGGACTTTGATATCCTCCTTCAATGTCTAGTTGTTTGTTTTGTTTGTTTTTTTAACGAGCGAGATAAGTCATTTTGGTTATTATAAATAACCAAATTAAGTGCAAAGGACATATAGAGAAGATGCTATCTGCATCCAGAGAAAGAACTAACAGAAGTATACATAGAATGATTTTACACATATGTGCATATTTGTGTCTAATGGTGGCCGTCCCTAGGGTGAGTGAGAAGGGAGGAAAAAGGAAAAAAGAAACCTATACATAATAGATTTGCGGTTCCATGTGCAATCATCTTTTTAAAATTATGTTATGGAAAAGGTTGTTCTATTACATAATTTTAAAATAAAATTTAAAAAAATAAAACTCGCATGGACAAGAACTCCTTAAGGAGACATTAACCCGAACCCTTTCTTTTCAGAGAACTATCTCTGAAATCAATGAGAATGACAATGATTTAGAGGAATTGGATTCCTAAGATTAGACTGATTCACAATTACTCACCTAAAAATAATTGTTTACTGTGCGACTTTTTATCTACAGTAACCTGTGCTACTGAAATTTCAATTCAATTCATCAAGCATTTATTAAATGCCCACTATGTGCCAGGCACTGAGCTAGATATTAGGAATATAAAGTCAACATGAAAACAATCCTGGTCCTAGGAAGTTTTTATCTTTTCTCTACCAAATAACCAAAACCATATTCCATCTTCTGTATGGCCCCAAAGGACAAATTTCCACAGATGTCATTGTGCTACCCTATGGATCTAACCTTCACGAAAAAACTATACTGCTTTAGAAAATCCTACATTTACTGAAGCTGAGTGTAAGTAACAAAACTGCACCAATTTGGAGTTGCCTTATGGCTGGCGGGGAAGTAAGACCTACATCATTTACTTATGTCTGTTTATCATCAAAAAATAGCACTAACTGCAAGACTTTCAAACAGTAACTTAATTTAAAATGTAAGCACCTATTGACCTACTTTTAAACAATGAAAATTCTTATTTTTTTAAGTGGCAACTGAAATCAGAAGTCTGGGTATTTTTATTCCGGCCATGTTGGTGTGTATGTTATCATCTGATCTAGGATTTAAGTGACCTGTCTGGAATGCTTGACAAACAAATTTTTCTCATGAATTATGCATATTACTGAAAACCATACTTAATGGGAGACTGGAAAGAGGGCAGGTATTTCCATCACCTAGGGGTGAAAGTCCTGCAAATTAACAACAAGACGGTTCATTGAAGCAGGTAATAGATTGGCCTGTGAAAACAAGAAATCTTTGTGGGAATGAGTGTGATTATTCATATAGTCTGTTTGCTAATTATTGTTAGTATGAACAGTACTTTAAGTACTCTTAAGAACTCTGAAAGTCAGGGACTTGGTTAAATGACCTGGCAAAATACAAGTGGGATAAGCTTAAGTGCTCCAGAATTATCATCACTTAATAACAGTAGTTCACTTTCTATAGTATTTTAAATTTGACAAAATGCTTTCTTCACTCAACCCTGGGTGGGAAGGAGTGCAAGTATTATTATTACTTTAAAGGTGGGAAAATTGAGCCTCAGGGAAATAAAATGGCTTATCCAAGTCACCCAATTAGTGTCAGAGCCAGGACTCAGTTTTCTTACTCTTTGATCTCAGTTGTTTACACTCCATCTTGATATCTCACTCATATTATTGCCAAAGTTCCCAAATCAGGAAATGTAATATGACCATTGATTTAGAGCTGGAAAGACCTTAAAGGTCATCCAGAGTACTATTGTCTTTTTATAGTTGAGGAAACTGGAGCTTAGACATCAATGTTTTGCCCAAGATCACCCCAATGGCAAAGCCAAAGTTGGAACTCAGGACTTCTAACTCCAAATCTAGCCCTCCTTCTACTGCACTAAATCATTTCTAATTCAATTTGTATTCTCTTAAAAAAAGAGACATAAAACAAGTGCGATAATCATATACACATATATACACACAAATACGCCAATGTATGTACACTTATGTTCCTGCATATTTTATTTTACACATAGCATAACTTCTATCCTTGTTTATTCATGCAGTAAGCTATTTCTACATCCTTTTAAATTTAGTCTGCTTCAAAGTCATTTTAGGTGGTAAGAACCTAGAAAGTGTCTTCTTAACCAAGTTAAATGACACCAGCACAAAACTGTGTTCATTGGAATATTAATAAATGCTTTTTTGATGATGCTATATACATATAAACACAGGGTAAGGCAAAGGTTGCTCTTGCAGGAACGTCTGGGAGGATTTGGTTTGAATGTCAATAAAGTTCCCCTCTGGGAGCTCGGATCCCAAGACATGAAGCTGTAGAACAACAACTTCCCTGACCAGAATGGGATGAAACAAAGCAGCTGTATTTTGTGACCACTGTCTACTTAAGAGACTACAGAATGTGGTCAGCAAGACCCTCCTGGGAATCTCTCCCAAGAGACTTTTTCTAACTAAAAGTCAAGCCAGACATGGGGGGGGGGGGTGAAGGAGAGGAGGAAAGGGAGAGATGAATATTTATCATCTTATCTGACTTTGATTCATCACAAGATATAATAAACCAGAAATTCTAGGATTTCCCCTATATTGGCTTCTAGGTGTATAATAAGCAGTTGTATTAATCATTAGCAATCCCTAAACTGAAAGAACTCTGCTTTCCTTCCTCAATTTCTTTCTCATTCATTCAATCAACAAGCATTTATTAAGCGCTTGCTATGAGCCAAGCACTGTGCAAACTTGGGGGGATTCAAAGAAATGAAAAGCCTGATCCCTGCCCTTCAGGAGCTCACATTCTAAGAGGGGGGCACGTGTGCATACAAGGAATAGACAATTTAAATGGAGAGTAATCTCAGAATGAAGGTACTGGGAAGGATGCTTCTGGGATATCAGTGGAAACACACAGGCTACCAATTATTCTTCACGCCCACCAAGTGACTACCCCATCTCTTTGATAATACCTTTTATCCAGTCCTCTTTGTAATTCCCTATTTGTAATGTGTTATATTAAGACTATAGCATATTAAGATCAGAAATTATCTTCATTGAGTAAAGTAGCTCACAAGAATAAGATTCTTTTTCAAAACAATTTAAGAATTTGTCATATTAGCCAGTAATTTTAAAATATGAGGCCTGAAAATGACAAATTGAGAAAACTAACTTTTTCAAACTCTAATAAGCTTTTAATCAATACTTCCTGCTCCTTTTAAAGGTTCTAATAGTGCATATGACATCCATACTCACTGTCTCATGTCTCCTCTGTCAAAGAGAGTTTAGGAAATAAGTCTTGGAGCCACTTGACTTGGCTATGATTTAGTCACATATTTCTATGAACACCACCACTAAGACTATAATGACCATGCTCTAATCCAAGATGAACGTTCAGTGAAGCCAATACAGTACATAGGTGGAGTATGACACTTGAAAACCACTACTTCTCCCCCATGTTCCAACTATATATCTGCACCTATCTTAACAACTAAGACATATGTACACAGGTACAAACACACACACACACACACACACACACACACACACACACACACACCCAAAAACCTTCAATTAGCCCACCACTGAATTTATTCAAGTGGCCTACAAATCAGAAGTAGAAGACACCCTGGTTACAGTCAATTTTTCATTCTAAGCCCTACATAAATAAAAACTTAGTAGAAAGAAAGTACTATAGTTTTCCTTCAACCAGGAGACTTCTTGAAACATTAAATGACATAGCCACAACAATCAGCCATTCTGTTTTCACTTTCCTAAATGATGAATTGAAAAGATAATATCTGACGAGACCATCCTGAGAGAAGGCAAAATTTTAAAATAAAAGGTCAAACAATGTAGATATTTGAAATGTTCTCACATGTTTGTAAGCTCAGAAATGGATGGTATGTGGATGTTTCCTTTTTCCAAAATAAATAATGAGGGGTTTTCCTCAATACCTTAATTCTCTCATTTCAAGCATATTGGAATATGCTGTATATAGAAAAATTGCATCTGAACAGGGAAATCTAGATAAAAGACAGCCATCTGCTACCCTTCATTTATTCTCACCTTCCAACAGTCACAATGAGAGGTTATGGTATGTACCATAAGGCAGCACTTTGAAAAACAGGCCTTCGTAGCAAAACTGGTTAACTCATAAAACATCTGCACAAAAATGAGGGGTAACATCACTGATGTTACATGTCTAAGTTGCCAGGCATGAGATTTTTTTTTAGAAGAAGGAAGTAGTGACAACAGAGAAAGGAGAGGGAGAGGGAGAGAGACAAAGACAGAGAGAGAGGAAGGAAGGCAGGAAGGAAGGCAGGAAGGAAGGAAGGAAGGAAGGAAGGAAGGAAGGAAGGAAGGAAGGAAGGAAGGAAGGAAGGAAGAGAGAGAAAGGAAAGAGGGAGGAAGGAAGGAAGGAAAGGAAGACACGAAAGAGGGAAGGAGGTTAGAGACTATTGTACTGTTTCCCTGGCTTCTCAAGTTCCTGTATTGTTTCTTGATAGTTTCCCAAGTAAGCTCTACCAAAGAGTGATGCAAATATTTCTGGAAATGAACATTTTAAGAGATAGCTCTGTTCTGTAGTGCTTTGTTCTTAGGATAACAGTTCACAAACAAGCAGGTTCTCTTTGGGTTCAGGCCTCAGCCATTTCCCTTAATCATGGAAGGATAGTATAAGAAAAAGGCTTCTTCCTAAAGGCAGCAAGACCTGGGCTCACATCCTAACTCAAGCACTTTCTTGCTGTGTGATCCTAGGCAAGTCATTTAACCTAAGTCTCACTTCCCACATCTGTAAAATAGGGAAAATAACAGCACCTCCCTCACAGATTTGTTGTAAGGGTCAAAGGAGACAATGCATGAAAAGCATGTTGCCAACCACAAAGCACCAAATAAAGGTGTGCTATTATTCTCTCTTTTGCAGAATCAAAATTGATGCAAGTAGTAGCACTTCTTGGATTCTGGAGTCCCGGAAGAGGGTGTCTATACAATGATGAATGGGTCAAATACCGAGCTCCCATTTTTAAAGCCCCCAGCTAGAGAAAAAGAAAAAGTTGACTTGTTCAAAGTTGTCAAGTTTTTCAAAAGAATCTATCTTCCTGTCATTTGCATCTTCGGGTAAATCAGAGCATATATAAATCAGGTTACTACAAACAGCTGGCCTGAATTATCCTCCTCCAATATCTCTGTAAACATCCTCAATGTGCTGCAGAATAGGCATCTTCTCCATGCTCTACATTTGGCTCCATAGACATTGTTACGAGCCCCGTATCGTGTGGTTAAAAATGTTTCTCTCTCATTTCTGAGCTCTTAATTTTATGTTTGAGCTCAGCATCAAAATAGCTTGTAATTGCTTTTTGCCAGTAACAAGTCCAAATTGTAACTCAAAATTTTGAGATATTATGCGCTTTTGTAATTGTATTCAATGAAAACACAGTTCAATAAAGAATTTTAAATAAAATAAAATAAAAATCTCTAGTCTGTGCATTTCCTACATTCTATCAGCATCTTCAAGTTACAGCTAAACTAAATCCACCACAAAGGACAGATGGCTATTTTGACTTATATTTTTTAATGAGTCAATTTTTCATTGAGGAAATAGGCATGTATGTACATGCGCACACATACACACACCACAATTACACACACAAAACCCACTGCCACAAGCTACCAAGGTACAAGCTCTGTGCATCCAATTATTCTGTCATTATATCTAGAACGTATTGTAACTAGTAACTCCTTGGTAACTCAATGACAGTAACAACCCCAAATCTCTGATCTCATAAAAGGGACAATCAAACCAGACACTTCACAAATTGTACAGTGTGTAATATAAAGAAAATAAAGTTAGAAATTAAGAGCAAAAAAAAAGCACCCAATGCCTTCTAGGCATGAATTGGGATATATATGCAGTTCTAAGCAGCCTGGAGATTACACAGGACAATGTGATGTATTGAGTCTTAGTTAGTATGTTTTCCAGGGAACCAAAAAAAACACCCCAGCTATAATATGCCAGACAAAAGAAAATGAGAAGTGTGCTAACAAAGCTTCAGTGCACTTAGAGGCCACGTAGTCCATTCATCTTCTCTCTGGCTAGCCAACTTCCACTTTCTTCAAAAAAGAGATAAAAAATTAATGCCTAAAAACACCCTTAACTTTAACTGGCTATGGAAAGCTCTGGATCAAAATGGGCAGCTAGGTAACACAATGGGTAGAGTGCTGGACTTGAGAAGTCAGGAGAGAAATGAATTCAAATCATGTCCTGGGCAAGTCATTTAATTTCTCAGTTTCCTCATCTGTACAGTGAGGATAATAATAGCACGTACTTCGTAAGACTGTGGGAAGGACCAAATGAGATAGCATATACAGTGATTTGCAAACCTTAAAACATTATATAAATGCTAAGTAGCTATCAGATGGTCTGAAGAACCAGAGCTCATAGGCCTCTGGAACCAAGCTTCTCTCTTAATTTTCAGTCTTATTTTTTATTTGTAAAATTTATTTTAATTTTAGTTACAAGGCCCACTATCATCCTTCTCAGCTTAATCAGTAAAATATAATACTTTCTAAACTGGTATTATCATCCCAATTTTAAGAGGAAGCAAAAGCAATTGTAATTAAAGGCCAGAAAGTTAAAACATGATTAGCATGACTCTAGTCTAAGTCCAGTGTTTTTGGACCATGACACCTATCAGGTCCAAAAATTTGTGTCCATATGTGAGGTACAGAGAGGAGATCAGTGGCCCAAAAGTAGTCTGTCTAGTTCGTTCATGATTTGGTCAAAGCGATCAAGAGCAAAAGGAAGCCTTCAGTCTTTATCTAATGGGATTAAAAAAAAAGGAAAGTGAAATGAAAACGTGGGGGGGGGGGAGGGGGTTATGAGCTAATTAAAAACCCTATTAACCTTTTTAATTTACTTCATTGGTTTTAAAATCTCAAATCAAAATCTTGATTTTCGGTTCTTGGCTCACCCATATCAATCAGATCAAAATTGGACTGCTATTTTCACTTTTGCCATAACATATACATGAATTGGTCACCAAAGGAGTTGCCTCTCATTTTCAAACCTAATCCAGGTCATACGAAGATTACAAGTTGATCTCACAAATCATAGCACAACCTGGCCTTAATGTTCAAAGATAAAATAGGAGCAACATTGTAGTCTAGACTAGTTTTTCTCTAAAAGGCATTGAAATCATCCTTGAGACTAAGGCTTGGACCACTGATGCAGCTTCCTGATCATCTGAATATAAAAGCCCAGCCTATGAGGAGCAAGATATTCCTCAGGTGTGACATCTGTAGCCAACTGGGTGCACCACCATGGCAAATCTGAGCGAAAGGGAGCTGTACTTGTGTTCCAACCTTGAGCCTGAACCACTGGAACAGCCTGAGCTAGTCCTGGCCCAGAACAAAAGAATTAAAGATCATTGATATCAATCAGCTGATGTCCATAGCAGAAATTCTATAAATTATTTTTCCTTTCCTAGAAAAGAAGCTGCCATATCAAACTACTGCAATAGACAGCAAGAAGGACATTCATGATAATGAAGCTAGCTGCGTGGAGGTTTATCAACATGTATGTATGCTCCTATGAAAGGTAATTAATCTTCTCTGGGATTTGGATACTGCACCAAACTCATGGACCCACTTTGCTTAACGTGAATTTCCTAATGTCTTTTTCAGGCAACAAGTTGTTATTAAGCATTATGTGCTAGGCATTGTTCTAAGCACTGAGGATGCAAATACAAGGAAAAGGAAAGACAGCCCCTGCCCTCGAGGAACTTACTTTTTAAAGGAGGAAAACTATATATAAAAAAGGAAACTATAAAAGGGGAAGAGAGCTAGGTACCCCCACCTAAGCATGATAAGAAAGCTCAGGAGAGTCAGAAACATCTAGGAGGTGAAGGAAGAGGTACACCTGGCCTAAATCCATCCCCAGATGGAAGCCCCAAGAAAGAACTCACCAATGGAGAAAGAAGCTGCCATGATGGAGGGATGGTCCAGGGTAAGAAGCACTGAGGGAAGTCCTAGGGTAAGAAGGCTGCTGGGTCATAGTGGGAAAATAGTCAACAATAGAACAACCTGGAGTAATTTCTTCCTGACATATGTCTTTTGTCCGGAACCACTAGCTACCTATTTGATGAAATGATTGAAATAAAGTAAAAACCAAATACCATGTACTTTTGCAGAAGTTCTGCAGTAGAATGTAATCTTCTTGAGGACAGGTTCTGTTCACTTCTGCATTTGTGTCGCTAGCACCTAGAACAGTTTCTGTAATGTCATAGCTGCTTAATAGATGCTTGATGACTGATGTAAATTTATTCTATTTTTGGTTCCTTTGTTTTGGACCCAGTTATCTCTGAAGCATTTGGATCTTTAGGGAACAAAGGTTTTTAACCCTTTTTCATGAACCCGTTTGGCCATCTACTGAAGCCTATGAGCCCCTTCTCAAAATAATGTTTTGTATCCATATTCACAGTGAAGGAAATGTTAAATTCCAGTTGGTTAGTGAAAATGAAGACAATTCTTTTCCCAGACAAATTCACAGGCTCTACTCCCTGGAAACACTGATGGATCCTAAGTTAAGAACTCCTGCCCTAGTGTTATCCTCTCACAGTAAGTAGTTCTGGGGGTTTGCATCTAATCCTCCCAATGCCTAAGTGTCAATCTGGTCATAGCAAAGCAACTTTGGAAGTTCCATTCATCCTTTCAGGCAGTGGAGGTTCTACTCAGGGAATAAGTATCATATGTGAGGATCATTTTGCAAAATTCCATTGCCCTAATTAAACATAACTGAAGCTGACTAAATACGCTCATCCAACCTCCCTAAGTACCTATTAGTATACCTAGATGTTGGTAGACTCTGACTTAAAGACCAGGAAATCAACTTCCGCATTCTAATTCCTTTTTTATTTGTGTTGGCCCTATACTTTTATTGGTATCAGGAATTTCTCATAGAGAACCTCCCTCTATCAATGCAGCTCCATATCTATTCTGCAACCTCTAATCTTAGAAGCCCTTGGTAGGATAAGAGCCTTTCCCAGTTAGGGACCCACAACCAATAGGCATCAGAAGCAGGACTTGAGGCTATATCTTCCTGACTCCCCAGCCAACTCTCTAGCCACTCCTTCCATGGTTATTTCCATTCAAATTCTTAGGCCCCAGGAACTTTCAGGCCAGGGAATGCTCTGAATACCTTCATCTTGAAAAACCTTTTTATTCATATTACCTATTCTTCGTGGTCAGACAAAGTCTGAGACCATTCGTCTTTGGGATAGGAAAAGCAATTATCTTTTTCTATCATCTAGTCAGTCAATAACCATTTATTTAAAAATCTACCCTGTGCCAGCTACTCTGCTAAATTCTGGAGTTCTTTTGGGCATGAATAAAACTTCCTTCAAGAGCCATAGACCCCTAGAGAAGTCTTGGTTCAAAGTCCACCTGATTTTGCAATGCTAAGTAAAGAGTCAAGTGCTTACCGATAGAGAGGCATGCAACGAGATCATAGGTTCTCCTTTCTCACCCTTTCATTCATTTCTGAGCCCTCCTGACCTGTCTGCATTTCCCAATGTCATAGCCTCAAAGAATGCCAAATGGCATTGTCATCTCCTCAGGTACTCCAACTTTGCATGAGAATGTTTCTTTTATTAACAAGAAAACACCTTTTTTCCCCCTAAAAGGAACACTTTTGAATTGTAATAACTGTATCCCCAGAATGCTTTATTCTATCAAAATGGAGAGCACTCCCCCAGGGCCACATTAGCAGCTCTTTCTGTCTGGGAATGCAGCTGTTCACGGACATGTTCTGAGTAATGTCTATGAGCGGCAGATTCACAGATATTCAGAGTGCTTAGGCTAATTATGTAATAAGGGAATCACTCTTAAAATTTTATAAACGTTAATATAGACATTTAACTTCAATTTCTTTGAAAGTTGAACAGGAAATGAGAATTCTACTAGTACTAGTTCCAAATGCTCATTTTTATACTGAGGTTTTAAAATGTAGGGGATTGCAAATCTAATGCTGTATTCACACAGCAAATTACTCTCTTTGGCATTGAAATATCACTGCAATTAAACCTGCAGTAAAGTATTACAAAAAAGCGCTTGACTGTTTTCATACAAAATTGTGAGGCCCTTCAGAATGCCATAAGTTGAAGGGTGGGCAATCAATTCTATAACTCATTTTTATTATCTGCTCAATATTCCTCCAAAATATTTTGTTCTTTCCTTTCTGGGATGTGAATTTGTAGTTCCCTCCTAGTGGCAAATTGTAAGGAAAACCAGCGCTTCCAGACCTTGTCCAAGTGTCTCTTTACGCAGCCGGTAAGGCATCCCACTTCCTACATCTATTCAACTGGTCAGGTGTATTTCTTTGTTTCCAGTGCTCTATAACCTAATGGACCATTCACTTTAACCAGAGTCTGATATCAGGTACTAGCTACATGAAGCAAATTTACTTACCATTCAAGTAGCTTGGTAAGAGAAGCAATTGGCAAATGCATTGGTTGGCACCCATGCACACCCAACACATACAAAATTAATAGACACCCAAAGGGAAGACAGTACGAGTGTTAATAAAGAAAAGCTGATGCATTGACCAAATGAAAATATGTTCTTTTGCATCCTATGAAGTGACTAGCAGTGCAGTGTACTGGGAAAATCATTGATTTGGAATCAGAGGAATCGAATTCAGATCCTGACCTTGTACAATTTACTTTCCCTCTTTGGCACTCATTTTCCTCATATGTCAATGTCATATGCCATATGGTTGGCTTAGATGATCTCTAAGGTCTCTTTCGACTCTGTAATATCAAGCCTATTGTTATAAGTCTGCTTTGGGAAGGGCCAGTTCAGAATATGAAACTCCATCAGTAGCATGAGCCACCATAGATATACCAAAAATGACTACAAGTATGTGGCATTCGAGAATCAGCTCAGCACTCTGGAGTGTAACAACATGCCACACGCCAAAGTGGGGGTGGGGGTGGAGGGAGGACTGAGTCTCTACTACATCTAGGAACAAAGAGAAAGGAGACAAATTCTCTTTTCCCTACTCTCCTTCCTCCCCCCGCCCCCCACCCCCCCGTACCTTTGCTAAGCCTGCTGTGGTCCCTCCAATATAGATTTAGAGTGAGTTGGACAATAAGGCTGAGTATTAGATAACTTATCTCATTGGTTTACACAGAACGTGTATATTGTGCCTAATATGCTAAAGAAACTGAGACCATTTCAAATGTTAAACCTTCATTATCCTAGAATCAATTTTCTGCAGAGCCCCTAGGATTGAAATCCCATTGATGCTATTCTCCCATTAGCATTGACCTTCATAAACAGAGATAGCAGGGTCCCTACAAAGCTGTACCAATAGGAGGAAGTAAGGGGCAGGCAAAAGATGGGTGAGACAGGTCTGACCAATCCCGGTGGTTTACCGTAGTTTCTGATTTGATTGCTGAAGTTTGGTTTCTGATTTTTTTTTATCTTTGTTTGTAGGAACAGAAAGAGAAGGGTAGGGAAAGAAAGAAAGAAAGAAAGAAAGAAAGAAAGAAAGAAAGAAAGAAAGAAAGAAAGAAAGAAAGAAAGAAAGAAAGAAAGAAAGAAAG
>JAQQSZ010007395.1:0-13318 GCA_028646595.1 Phalanger gymnotis | reverse complement strand
AAGGCTGAAAACCAAACATGTCAAAAATAAATTAAAAAAAAAAAAGAAAAGGGACGGGATCAAGGGAGAAAATTCAGTAAAGGGGGATAGGATAGGAAGGAGAAAAATATAGTTAGTCTTTCACAATATGAGTATTGTGGAAGGGTTATACATAATGATGCGCATGTGGCCTATGTTGAATTGCTTGACATCTTAGGGAGGGTGGGTGAGAAGGGAAGAGGGGAGAGAATTTGGACTCAAAGTTTTAAAAACAGATGTCTAAAACAAAAAAAAAGTTTTTGCATGCAACTAGAAAATAAGATAGAGAGGCAATGGGGCTTAGAAATTTATCTTGCCCTACAAGAAAGGAAGGGAAAAGGGTATGGGAGGGGAGTGGGGTGACAGAAAGGAGGGCTGACTGGGGAACAAGGCAACCAGAATATACGCCATCTTGGAGTGAGGGGAGGGTAGAAATGCGGAGAAAATTTGTAATTCAAACTCTTGTGAAAATCAATTCTGAAAACAAAATATATTAAATAAATTAAATTAATAATTGTCTTAGGAAAAAAAAGACTTTCCAGGTTTTTTGAAACCATCTTCCTCATCATTTCTCAGCAAAACAGAATTTCATAACAATCATATACCAAAACTGATTCAGTCACTTCCAACTGATGGGCATTCCATCAATGTCCAATTCTTTGCCACCACAAAAAGAGGGGCTATAAACGAAATTGTCAACTTTTAAGTGCTACATTCATATATAAATTGTTCAAACTATGAAAATCTTCATCCAACCTCTAACTCCTTAAGGTTCTATGGAGTTTAGGATTAGTATTATATTCACTAATTCAACAAACATTTATTAATACCTAATATGTGTAACGTAGGTAAGAGGTTAAGAAGATTAAAAAAAAAAACCCAAATCCATAGTCCTTGCCCTTTAGGAACGTACAATCTCAATAGGTCAGCTTAATTATAAGTTTAAAAGGTTTTGTAGGATAGACTTAGAAACTTACCATCATCCAGGCATAACACACATTAATCTCTCTCTAAACCATGCACTAAATCAGCTTCCTTATTGCTCTTCATGTACATTGTTCCACCTCCTATCTCCATGCCTTGTCCCTCCATGTCCCTCAACCCTGGAATGCATTCCTTCTTCACTTCCAGCTTCTAGAATTCCCATCTTCAAAGATTCAAGGCTCAGTAGAGAAGCCTATTTTGATTGTCCCTACCTGATAGTACTCTCTTGAAATTACATTTTTTTTATTTGTGTGTATATATGTATTGCCTGTGTGTTACATATGAATCACATACACACAATTTCTCCGAAAGAACATAAGCTCCTTTGGCTTTGTATCTCCAGGACCTAGCAAAGTGTCTGACATATAATGTTTAATAAATGCTTGTTGATTAGAAAAAAAGTATAAATATCCTGACAAAAAAAGGATAATTATCCTGACAATATGTAAGTGTATATATATATACATATATATACACATATATATACATATATATACACATACATACACACAAATATATATACATACACACATGCACACACTATATATATACATATATATGCATTTATGTATATATATATGCATGTATATGTATATATGTATATACTTTTCTGTTAGCATTTTGCAATGGTCCACTAAGTCACCACTCTATTCCCTCCAGGATCATTTCTCTTAAGGAAGCAGGGAAATTTCTACCAAAATTAACTGTTTTTGTTCAGTCATTTACACCTGTTCTAAGCCTATTTGAGTTTTTCTTAGCAGAGATACTACAGTAGTTTAACATTTTCTTCTCCAGCTCATTTTACAGATGAAGAACTGAGGCAAACAGGATTAAGTGACTTTCTTGAGGTCACACAGCTAGTTAATGTTTGAGGCTGGATTTCAGCTAACAAAGATGAGCCTTGCAGACATCAGGGTTTGTGCTCTATCATTGCTCCACCTACCTGGTCCAAAATTTATACCCAGAATACTTTTTTAATATGAGGCTACAAAGGGACTCTCCTTTAAATAGAAGGAATTTCCCTTGGTTGAGTTTTATGTTACTCCTTTCAGAAGATAACAAAAAGGAAATTTTCCTTAGACAAGTTAGTAAACAAGCCATTTCTGCCATTTTGTACAAAATGATATTTCCACAAGTGATTCTTTTTCCTTACTCTTTCTTCTGAGTTTGGTTAGGATTCTTAGTCCCTTTTCCTTAAGAAAGACTTTTCTTTGAATGCTAAATTATTTTATATTCGAAAAGGAATATTTGTAAAAGGTCCCTTACTAAATGAGAAAAATATTGCTCTTTAGTATCTTAGGTTTTACCAACTTTTTAAAATATGCTTCTATTGCATGCTTTATCTTCTTGTCTATCCCCTGGAGGGCAGAGTTTTTTTTTAATTACTATGAGTCTCCTCCAAGAGCCATTTCCTAGGTTTTAGTGCAACCAGAACAATACCATCACTAAATAAGGACACCTAAAATACCTCAGTAATTATTGCAAAAACTTCTTCAATTTTCACTTTATGATGGATTTTTCTTAAAAGAACATTTTGAACAGCTTTGAAAAACATGCATTTCCTCATTTTATTACTTTTATGGTATTAATGATCAGAGAAGTATTCAGACAAGCTTATTTCTCTTGTTATATCTTTCAGTGAATCTTGCATAACTTTGATAACAGGTATAATACATCTTCTTGGAAATTAGCCTTGAATGTGACATTTTGCTGTACAAAATACATTTTTTAAAAAATTAACAAACGATTTACACACTGTGAATTTGTATTCACTATTTCATTCAAGTTTTTATTGGTAAAGATGTAGTCTGAGGTGTGTCACAACAATTTTGCTTGCAGCTGCTATGGAGGTGTAAGAGCAACAGCACCAGCATACAGGAGGGCTGCTAGCACAAGTTCTTTGATCTACTTTTCTAAGGAAAGCAACTTTAAGGGGTTTACAGTCTTACTGTAATTAAACATACATATATCATTCACTTAGTTCAGGAGACTTCAGAGAGTATACAAATAGAAATTACAAGCATGTGTTATATAAACAGGGAAACCGAACACAAACCAGTAAACTGGCTTCTAATCATCTAACTATAGCAATACATAAGGTTACCAGAGAGAGAAGCATCAACATCTGGATTTTTAAAGCCGGCAGGGGTGGGGGTGGGGGGGCATGCTCCGTGATAGCTATCCAGAGTCTCCTCTGGTCAATACACATGACACTCTTCCCGTGAGTGAGAGACCCAAAACAAAACACCAACCTCAGATCATATATACCTTTCTCAGGGCCCTGGGGATTAGTTCCTACTTAGAAAAAGGGTATGGGGCCTGGAGCCTGGGGCCTGGTGCTTTCTTGTTTCTTAAGCAGGTCATCAAAGATGCTTGATTCAATCAAAGACTCCTGATTCAAACAAGGGCAAGACTCATCAAAGGCACCTGATTACCTCAATCCTGAGAAGCACTCAAACAAAAACCAGCAAAAATTCCCCCTTTGCTTGCCATTACATTTGAAAGTCAAGACTCATCAAAGGTACTTGATTACCTCAGTTCCGGGAAGCACTCCAAAACAAAAGACAAAAAAAGTCCCACTTCACCTGCCAGATTCAAATAAAGGCAAGACTCATTAAAGGCACTTGATTGCCTTAGCATTCCAAAAGAGAAAACAATAAAAAAAGTCCCACTCTGTTTAACATTACAAAGTGCAATATCATTTACGGATTCTATCTATTGCCTAATAATACCCTGTTTGAGGATGTCATGCTTTAGTGAGTAAATTGCCATTAGCAGTATTTTATATAGATGTTAGACATTCAGTTAGGTAGCTTGTGATACTATCTTGGTTGTCCTCTTTTGGCATTATAATTTTTTACCCTTATTTTCATACTTTCTGTAACTTCTGTACCTTTTCTGTAACTTGAGAATTGATACTTCATTGCACTCTAAATCATATCACTTCTAGCATGGATCATAACAATATGCCCTTGCTCTTATAGCTGCTTGTCCTGAAATTGTTTTCTTCATATTATGCTACCTAGGACTGTAATGTTAGAGTCAGTGTCATATGTTTATTATCCTTGGTGGTTTATCATAAAGCATTTACTTAATCATCACAACAAAAACAAATGATGCATATAAACATATTATGCATATACATAATTATACATTATATTATAACATAATAGCTATCATGATTTAATACATAATTATTATACATATTTGTTAAGGACTTTATTCATTTATCTTTTTATTGTCCTCCTATTTTTATACTTAGATGACCCCAGAATGATTTTGCTTAGGTGAGTCTTTGATCAAAAGTTCTTTAAATTTATTTTATCCTCCAATGATTTTTATAAGGAGATACTGATCATAATATTTCATCATTCCTCTCTGTTACATTAATAGGCAAATAAGTCAATGATTTGCTTTTCCAGAGACATTATTTGGCTTCACTCTCTTTTTTATAGCATTTGATTTTTTTTTTCATCAAGCTTCTGTATAGAGTGACCGTGCCCTATGTCTATGTCTTTCCTTCTGTCTTTATCCAATTTTCGTCATTCATAATTTATTTAATTTTTCAACTTGCAGTTGTCTTAAGTTTATGATTTTTTTTCTTATTTTTATTCTTCTACATTTTTTAAAACTAATTTTGTTCTGTGAACTAGCAGCTTAGTGATCTTACTGAACACAATGACTTCAGGAATGATGCTCAAATGAGTAGCAAGCTGTTTCCTGACTATCAAAATATGATCGATCTTATTTTTGTATTATTCAGTTTTTGTTTGTACTAATGTTAATATTGATATTTGTGTTATTATATTTTGCATTATTCTGCATCCACTGTCTTCCATCTGTTACATCTTAAAGAAATAATGTATGACTGGTAAATATGAAATATCTGCGTACTCGAAAACTTTGTCCTCTTGATATAAATTCCTTACACATTTTCCAACATATTTGTCACCATCTTTAGCTATTCTGACCTCTGTACTATAGTAACCAAGTGTCAAGACATAGGGTGATTTAATTTGGAGAGTCTTATTGAATTTCTATAACATTTCATTACCTCCTCATCCTCCACAAGAGATCCATATCTTTTGCCTAGCTATAATTATTCTTGTATGGGCACTTGGTGGCACAGTGGATAGAGCACCAATCTTGGAGCTAGGAAGACCCATCTTCCTGAATTCAAATATGACCTCAGGTTAGCTATGTGATCCTGGGTAAATCACTTAACCTTGTCTACCTCAGTTTTCTGATATGTAAAATTGAGAAGGAAATGACAAACCACTCCAATAGAAAACTCCAAACAGAGTCATGAAGAGTTTGACAAGATTAAAAAAAAAACTCAACAAAAATTAGTTTTGGCTTGATCATTTCTCGTGTATTTATAATTATCACTGACATATGAGATGGCCAAATATTCCATGAAGTGATGTTTCTTGTCACCTCAGTACATGTGATTATAGCGAACTCTACCATCTAATGCTAGTGTAGAAGAAATAAAGTTTGCATGATGACAATAATGATAATTGGTCCTTACATAAAAAAGCATTTTGCATACATTAAGTCATATGAACTTGATGAAAACCCTATGAGATAGCTTTTGCTATAGATATTGCTACTCTATGTTTAAAGATTAGAAAACACTCTTTGAAGCCAAGTGAGTTATTCAATAACACAAAACTAGCATTAGAAATAATTTAGCCATGTCCTCGGGACCCCAATATCAGCAAACGTCCATTGTGCGTGTGGTCTCCTTGAACATACATCAAATATCAAAGATAAAATTGTTATATATAAAATATATAATGGATTGATACACATATATAAGACCAAGAGCCAAACTACCACCAATAAATAAATGGTTAAATGATATGAATACCAAGCTTTCAAAAGAAAAAAATCCAACTCAACAATTAAATAAGAATATAGGAATGCAAGTTGAAACTATTTCTACCCTAGACTCAACAAGTTGTTTAAGATGATTAAAGACAGAAATAGTCAATGTTGGAGTTTCTGTGTGAAAATGAACAATTTTCCTTTTTAAAATCTGTTTGTAATATCTCTGTTCCCTAGAAAACAGTCAATTTTTATAGAAGTTCCATGTGGTACAGAGAACAATGTATGTTCTTTTGATATTCCATTTAGAGGATACCATAGTTTTTAACTTTAGTTTCTCCAGAAAATTTTCAGTTTCAGATTTTCCTTTTTGTTTACCTTTCTGTAAAACATGCAAAACTGATGAAGTGATATTGAATTGTCCTGTCACTATTGTGTTCCTATGTTTTCTTGAAGTTCAGTTTTTTTTTCTTTGTGAATTTGGATACTAAGCCTTTTGGAGCATATCAATTTATTACCAATATTGGCATATCATTTATAGTTTCAGCATAATATAATTTCTATATTTATCCTTTACAATTTTCAAATTGTTGCTTTTGCTTTATTTGATAACACAAAGGCAACTTCTGCTTTTACAGACATATCTGATGCATACTAAATTCTCTACCTCACTCCACCCCCATTCTTTCAGTTTTCTTTTGCCTGTGTCTTTAAGAAAATATTTCTTGTGACCAACAGACTGTAAGCATCTGTTACCTTGTGCAATATGATACTCTTTTTAAATTTTATTGTATTGTAAGATACAATTATATTTTGCACAGCTATGTGGTTCGGTGGATAGAGAGCTGGGCCTTGAGTCGGGAATACCTGAGTTCATATTGAGCCTCAGACATTTACTAGCTCCATGATCCAGGGCAAGTCAGTTAACTCTGCCTCAATTTTCTCTTCAGTAAAATGATCTAGAGAAAGACATGGCAAGCCATGCCAGTATCTTTGCCTAGAAAGCCTCAAATGGGGTCACCAAAAGTTGGACATGAATGAAAACATCGAGCAGCAACAATAATTCTATATTGTTATTTAGAACTGTTGTCCACTTATATTATGTAGCTTTGAGTCTAGTAGTACCTTACTAGATATGACAGATTTATATATATTTTTTTCAATTCTTCCTGGGATTTGTGATTTCTTTGACATGGGGAATCCTTATAATAGCTCAGGTGGCAACTCACCTCTACTTTCTTATGCTATGCAATTCTTGCTGATATTCTCTCATAAATCTTCTATAAACAGTCGACTTAAAATGTTGCAGAACTTTATCTAGGTTTTTTATCACTTGCTATTACTGTTCTATTCAACTGTCCATCTGTTATTCCTGCAATGACCCGCTTACATTAAGATTTTTCCATATTTCTCTAAATGTATACATGGTATTTATTACTCTAAACTCAGAAAATTTTCATTTCTGAAATTGCAATGCCACTTCTTTTCAATGAAGGTACACAGTTCTTTCTTTAGAATTTTCAACTTTAGTTTTGTGCTATTTATCCATGGCATAAAAAAATGATAAAGGCAAGTCAAAGAAAGATCTCCTGCTACTGTGCAAAGAAAATAGAGAAGGAAAGAATTTATCATCAATGCAGTAAATCAGCATAGTCTAAGAGGAAGGCCTAGAATGGGATGACTTGTCTTCAACAATTACATAGTATAGTTCTAAGGAGCTATCAGCAACACAACTCAAATCCCATAAGGCTATTACATTTCCTCCATATGAATGATGCCAAACACATTGGCATTTCTAAGTCAGTCAGGAAGGTTAGTTGATAGGGTACCTGCACACTGCTTATTGGATTGAATCTGCAGAGATTGTTGCATTTGCACAGTGCAGTGACCACTATGCCAATCTTCTTTCCTATTTGCATTCTGTATTAGTTCTTGCTGAATGCAAATGAGATGATCTTAAAAAATAACTGTATTGAATCTAGGAGTCCTACTTGCCATAGTCAGGGTCACTGGGCAGTGCAAAGGCACAAAAGAGAATTATGGGACTCTGTCTGAAAACAGATAAAGGAGAGAAGCAAGGTAATGTAAGTAACATCATAAAATGAATTTTATGTATCATTAATTCTGATAACTGATTTTATTGCTTTGGAAAATTATTATGGAAGCCTGCTACAAAATACTTAACCTAATTTAAATTTCAGAACACTTTTTTTTTTGGCAAATCACTAGAAGCAATATTTTTAATCAATGAAGTGGATCTAATTTGGATTTCAGATGCTCCAAAAAGGGGTGGAGGAGGTCTGCTAAGGTAAACACTTTGTGCCTCAAAGCCCTGTTTTTAATGTTTTTACAAGGGGCAAAATTGAATAATAGACTCTCTCTCTTTCTCTCTCTCTCTCTCTCTCTCTCTCTCTCTTTCCCCTCTGTTTCCCTTTCCTCCTCCTCCTCTCTCTTTCTCTCTATCCATATGTATTAATCTACACACATATACACACATCTGTACTCCTCTTTGTGTGTATATATATGTATCCTATATATAAGTAGATCCATATATGTATATATACATATGTACAGATATCTACATATATATTTTAAAATCTTCCAAAGATTAAGGAAAAAAAGTGACAAATATTTTTATTTCAAATAGAACCTTATATTTTATTGATATTTTGAACAGTCAGTTTTCTAAGAACTACTTTCATGCTCACAACACAGTCCTGTTTTGGCCATCTGCAGGTGGGGGTTGTATTATGTACAAACTTCTATCATGACTCATGTTCAAAACTTTGATTTGTTGTTCTTGCTCTCACTTAGAAACTGTCCCCGAGTTTAGCCTAATTTTGAAAGGTTTAATCCCACTGCATTATCTATTTTAATAATACTAATTATTTTTTATTCAATCCTTTTACATCTCCCTCAGAACTGATCTCCATATAGCCCTTCAATTTGATCCCCCTTCACCTATGGCAAATTTGGCCCTGGAAATTCCCTGGGTTTTGTCCTTATATTGCTAAGTTCAAGTTCTCCACAGCACTGTCCCAACATTTCCATCTATGATATTATATGTACATTCCTACCTTCCCAACCCTCTTTCTAGTTCCCTTTTATTTGTTATCTTTCCCCATCATAAGTTCCAGGAGTTTAAGAACTGTGTTGCATGGCTTTCTTTGTATTACCAAGTTTCATTACTGTAGCAGGTACATAGCAAGCATTTATAAATGGTTTATCTATCCATTTATATGTCTTTGCAATCCCACCTTTATCCTATAGTGATGAATGTCTCTTGTTTATTAAAAAAATTCCAAAGCCTTAATGTGGGGGGAGGGAGAGAGAGAGAAGTTCATTTCTTGACATTTGTTCACCATAAAACCTTGGTAAATGTGAAAAGAATAGTGAAAATGAGGTGATGTTCTTATCAGTCTATTGAATATATGCTATGAATTTCAGTTGTACTTACAGAGAACTCGGGCTTCTCTTATTTTTATTTCTTCCCAGAGCAATTGTCCGTGATACTGGCAAATAAAGCTATCAGTTGTATTTAACCTGAAACCTGGATGAGGTTAGTGTCTGTCAGAGTCGTATGGGAGCCAGTACATAAACTAGTCCCTCTCCTGGACACTGTCAAATAATGCAAACATTTTAAAATGATGCATGTGTGTTGATGGAAGGAAGAAGTGGATTAACTCTGCTTATTCAAGGGGGATCAGAGGCTTTAAAATCAATGGGCCAAATTCCGCTTTTTATTTATGTGCACATAACTCCCGTCGAAGTCAAGAGGCACATAAATGAAGGCAGAAGGCTGGCCAACTCATTCTGGATATTAACATGCTTTAGCTTTGTCCTAAAATGTTCATATATTTTGTGTGACAAGAAAGCCGGCTACCCAAAGAGCTTCGAGGTATATCACCAATGACTGACAAACAGCTTCCTCCTAATATGTTTTTCCCCTAAGCTCAGAGTGTGGCAGAATGGAAGAAGCATTGGACTATGCATCAGAAAACACCAATTCCAATTCCTGCTCTGCCTATTACTACGTCCTGAGCAAGTTCTTCAACTTCCTTGAGCTTCAATGCCCTTGTTAAAAAAAAAAACAAGAAACATGAATGGTGTAGTACAGAGATATCAAGCATGTGGGTCCCGTGTGGCCCACAGCACCCAGCTGTAGCTGGAAGCAAATTAAAATGTCATTGGGAAATATTTAACCAAATAAATAAAAATACAATGGACCAAAGCTAATAGTAACGTGATTTTTTAAGTCAGTGTGCAGCTCACAGGGATTTTTATATACAGTTTAGTGGCCCAATGTCTATTTGAGTATGACATCAATGGTATAATGGAGAGAAGGCCGACTGGAAACAAGAAGATGGTTCAAGTATTGTCTCTAACATCTGAAAATTATTGGACCATGGGCAATCACTTAGTTCTTCATTGCCCCTGGAAATTTTTTTTAAAACTGAATTTTATAGCTCAGTTGTCATTCTGCATTCATGGAGGGATTTTCCTTGCAAGGATTTCCCAACATTGATGAAATCTCTGGTCCAAACCAAAGGGCACTGTACTGATCTATTCTTTGGCCTCTAAGCATGTTCTATTCCTTTTCTCACACCATTTCTTGTATCTGAAATCTCCTCCCTTTGTCTTTTGAGATCCTAAGCGTGATCTAAAGCATACCTAACATGCTGTGCCTTCCATGACCTCCTCTCTGATCCTGAGTTAGTCAGTATCTTCCCCTCCTTCAGATAATAATTTGGCTTTGCAGTTTTCTTTTCCTATAGTATTGCCTATTGTAGTTTTATTTTATGTGCAAGTCACATTACCACTTACTAAAAAGAAAGCTCCATGAAGTCTCTTATCTTGGCCTCAGTTTCCCCATTGGTAAAATTAAGGTAATAATAGCACTGACCTGATAGATTGGTTATGAGGATCACAGCAGAAAAAGCAGACCTTAAAGTGTTACAAAAATTATTGTTGTTGTCCTTTTTATCTTATTGAAATTTTATCTAAAATGCCTAACACGGTTTTCTACTTAAAGTAAGAGTTTTCACTAAATAATTTGCTGAATTCATTGATTCTAACACGTACAGTGCCTATCTTCCCAGGCTGATGTGAGATTCAATGAGATATTGTATGAAAAACATTGTGTAACCTTAAGGTGCTATGTAAATGCATGCTGTTATTTATCAGTGAAAATAGTTGAGAAAAGTTAGCTTCTCTCAAATGTTTTTAACATACTTTAGAGTGCTAGGGTAGGCAGTCTGCAAAATATCGTAAAAAACCAATTTGCCAGGTGGTCATCAGACAAAGAGCAGTCCACCTGAGCCTCATGGGAAGAAGTTAATCATTCCCTAAAGAAATGAAAATTCTGATCCTCTTAGTAGAACACAGTCTTGTACAAATAACTATATCAAAGAACTTTTGAATGGAACATGAGAGCCCCATTTTACACAAAGGAAGTTCAAAATGTACAATCTGTGTCGCTTAGAGCGATAGATTTCTTTCGAGGAAGCCCAATGTGCCTTCATCACAAGGGAAGTAAGGTTATCAGGATATTGCATTGGTATACTGATGATTTAATCTTTTTCCCTAATAGGCTATTTTACCACACCAGAAAGGCAAAACTCTCAGGCAACAATTTCAGCTGAGGAGGGAGACTCTCTGACAAATCCCCTCCATGTTTAAGGGACATTATTTGAAATATCATAATCTTATTTTGAGTTTCCAGAACACAGAGACGAAAGTGTCTGAGCTCCTTTATGGTATGTGCAATTGGATGGTCTATACATAAAGAGCTTACACACCTGTGCACACATACATATACACACAAGATTGGGCTGTAGCAATCTCAGGAGCTATGCTTTAGTAGGAGTGCAGAATGCAAAAAAGGCAGGGCACGAATAATGCACATTTTAGGGATAGGCACAATGTGAAAATAGAATGATGAAAACTAGGACTGCCAGTGACAAAAAGAGGGGGAACATGAGATGTTGCCTGGGGAGACCTGGAAAGACAGAAGATGAAGGCCCCCAAAGATGTATGATAGACCTCAAGTTCACTGATGTTTGGAGAAAAAGGAAGATTCAAAGAAGATGGAAATAATTAGCACTATGGTTAGGTGGAAAAAGAGGCAAAGAAAAACTCTTGTTGGTGATGAGAAAGGTACTTTAATCAACAGAATTTATAGCATTGGGCAAGGAAGCAAAGAAGTATGCTTGATAGTAATTGATAGGAAGAGTTTGTAAAGGTGATTATTAGAGTGGGAAGATTTAAGATAAGCACAAAATCTGATTGCTGTTATTTCTGTTTCCTAACTAAATGTATACCTACTCTGTAAATAAGATGGCAATAAAGCTTGAGGATACTCCGTTCTTTTCCATGGAATAACTGGACCAATTTAACAGTATGTATCTGCAGCAAAGGTCTTAAACATTTTTGTGTCATGGACCCTTTTAGAAATTTAGCGATGGCTGAAGACCACATCTCATAATAATGTTTAAAAATACAAAAAAAACCCAAAATATTTAAGATTAATAGCTAACATTTATTATGTGCCAGGCATGATAGTAAAGGCTTTACAACTATTATTTCATTTGGTCCTCCCAACAACCCTGAGAAGTAGGTGCTATCATTACCCCCATTTTGCAGATGATAAAGCTGAGGCAAATAGTGGTTAAAGTAACTTGCCCAAGGTCAGCTTTTGAACTCATGTTCCTGATTGCAGGTCTAGACCTATATCTACTGAATATATTCAAATAATTTTCAAGATGTTAAAAATACAGTTCATGTACCCTCTGAAATCTATCCATGGACTCTTTTGGGATCCATGGGTTTTAAGTTTTAAAAAACTGATCTACAGACTATATGTGTCCAGGGATGTCCTCAGGCTTTATCAAACAGCATATGCTGCTTGAGATTGGAGGAAAGTTTTTAATCATTCCAGTGATATGAGCATTGAATTGTTTTAGCATTTGTGTATAGGAAGACAGTTAGAAGAGACACTAGTAACAAGAGTATAGAATTTTGGCAAGAAGTAATAAAGACTTGTATTGGAATGGCTTGAGAGAAGAAATGTAGGTTAAAAACAGGCTGGATTGTTTTCAGTGCCAGCACTAGGTGTTTGTTTTAGTCAGTAGGCAATGCGGTGACACTAAATTTTTTGTTTGTTCTGTTCTGTTCTAATAAAAAATGAAAAAGGAGATGAAATGATGAAAAGGCGATGAAGATGAAAAGGAGAGAAATACAGCAGAGGTAGAAATAAAAATAATGAAATTAGCCATTTTTTGAATATGGTAAGGGGAGGGAGAGGGAAAAGGCAAGGATTAATAGAAAGTTATGATCCAGAGTGATTGAGAGAATGGTGATAAAGTTGATGAAGCAGGATAAATTGCAGGATGGATTTTGTTTATGTTTTTGAAGTGGTGAGCTTCATTTTAGACACAATACATTAGAGATGCCATTTTGCAGCAGAAAGTTAGTAATTTAGAGCTAG
>JAQQSZ010007394.1:0-13319 GCA_028646595.1 Phalanger gymnotis | reverse complement strand
GACCTCCTTTTCCATTTGGGTAATTCTGCCTTTCAAGGCATTCTTCTCCTCATTGACTTTTTGGAGTTCTTTTGCCATTTGAGTTAGTCTATTTCTTCAGTATTTTTTGGGTCTCCTTTAGCCAGTCATTGTCTTTTTTTCATGGTTTTCACACATCACTCTCATTTCTCTTCCCAATTTTTTTTCTACTTCTCTAACTTGCTTTTCCAAATCCTTTTTGAGCTCTTCCATGGCCTGAGACCAGTTCTTGTTTTTCTTGGAGGCTTTTGATGTAGGCTGTTCGATTTTGTTAACTTCTTCTGGCTGTATGTTTTGGTCTTCTTTGTCACCAAAGAAAGATTGCAAAGTCTGACTGAATCTGAGTGCATTTTCACTGCCTGGCCATGTTCCCAGCCAACTTACTTGACCTTGGAGTTTTGGGTTTTTTTTGGATATGACTGCTTGTAGAGTAGAGAGTACTTTGTCCCAAGCTTGCAGGGATGCACTGTTGTTTTCAGAGTTATTTCTACACAGCAAGCTCTTCCACACCAGTGCTACTCCTCACCCAAGAACCTCCAACCTGGACTGGACTCAGATGTAAGCAGGCTCTGCACTCCTGCTCTGATCCGCCACTTAATTTCTCCCACCAGGTGTGCCTGGGGCCAGAAGTAACTGCACCTGTAGTTCTGTCTTCAGAGCTGCACCCCCTCTGCTGCCCCCAGCAAGGTGACCAAACCAGGAACTCCTTCCAATCTGTCCCAGCAGCTTTTCCCACTAACTTTCTCTGTTGTCTTTGGTGTTTGTGGGCTGAGAATTCTGGTTACTGCCACAGCTCACTGATTCAGGGTGCTAGGGCCTGTTCCACCTGACTCCTGGTCTGGTTGGTCTGGGCATTGCTCACACTGGGCTCTGCTCCATTCTGCTCCCAGTTCCATGCAATAGACCTCACCCAGCAACCATCCACGCCATCCTGGGCCTGCTTCCCTCTGTTATTTCGTGGGTTCTGCAGTTCTAGAATTTGTTCAGAGCCATTTTTACACATGTTTGGATGGACCTAGGGGGGAGCTCATGCAAGTCCCTGCTTTCCAGCAGCCATCTTGGCTCTGTGGACCTCATGCTTTCTTAACGCTGGGTCAAGAATGCTATCCACTGAGCAATATAGCTGCCTTTTCTTTATTAACTAATGATTGTTTTTACAGATGAAGACACTGAGCCTTAGAGTATCAAAGTGACCTTCCCAGGGTCACACCAGTGGCATGCAGAGGAATTAGCATCTGAACTGAGGGCTTCTGAATACAAGCCCATACATATGTTAATAGAAGCACCTACCCTTGCTAAAAGTACAAGGCATTAGCAGAACTCACCCCTGCTAATCTCTGCTCCTGGGGAGGAGGATGTGGCTAGATTTCCTGAGGTTGGGAATTCTAAGCTGCACCAATATGGACCAGATCTCCACAGAGCAGAGGTGTTGTAGGGCTAAAGCAGTAGGATGCCTAAGGAGGGCCAAACTGACTCAAACTGGGCAGGGAGCAGATCCAAGCTCTCATGCAGATCACTAGTGGGATCTGCTCATAGATGGCCACTATATTTCAGTCAGTTAGAGGTACTGAGACCCAGGAGCAAAACAAACAAATAAAAGAAACAAAAATCAGAAGATTTGATTCTGATTCTGCCTCAAGCACTTCCCAATGTGGGACCCCGGTCACGTCACTTCATCTATATCTTCCTCAGTTTTCTTATCTTTTAAACGATGAGCTTGGGACCAGATAACTGGAAGCCCAGCAGCTCAAAACCCAAAAATTCCAGATGGAGGAAAAGGGCCTATACAACCAAAGGACCTCCTTTTCCTCTGGCCTGAACCCTAATTCAGGTTGTTGTTGTTTAGGCATTTCACTTGTCTTCAACTCATCATGACCCCATTTGGGGTTTTCTTGGCAGAGATACTGGGGTGGTTTGCCATTTCCTTTTTCCAGCTTTTTTTACAGATCAGGAAACTGAGGTAAACTGAGTTAAATGACTTCCCCATTGTCAAATAACTGGAAATGTTTGTGGGCAGATGTGTCCTCCTTACTCTAGACCCAGCACTCTATCCCATGCACTACCTAGCTGTCCCCTAATTCAGATTGTATGTATTATTCTATTATGGATTATATCATATCCCTATTGTAATGCCAACTCTATGAGACAGAAAAGATTGTCTCTTCTCAAATTGATATCTGCCTTTGCACTTAGCAGAGGTTTCATCATATTCTAGGTACGTATTACATGCCTGTGAACTGAGGTAGATTGGACCTATGTTATCAATCCAGTTAACCAGGAACTCTTCCCTGGAATTTACTTGTTTCCTTTGTTATGGGCTGATTAAAGTCAGATTCAAGAATGGAGGAAACCGAAAAATTTAAAAGAATTTTAAAAAATAAATGTACTATGATGGCTATGAGCATTTATTAAGAGCCTAGTGTATATCAGAACCTGTGGGAGGCATCATGAATACAAGAACTAATGTGAAACAGTTCCTGCCCTAAGGAGCTTCCATTCTGTGGAGGAGGAAACCTATGCACATGAAAGTGTAGACCGAATGAGTACAATGTGAAGATAGGTGAAGGCCTCTACCAGGGCAGGTAAGAGGGATCAGGAAAAGCCTTGAGGATTAGATGGGGCTTGAATCTTGAAAGATACTAGGGATTCTTAGAGGCAGAGCCAAGGATGACTGGAATCTAGGACACTGATCAAATTGTGCAACTGCAGAGATATTAGAATGTAGTATCAGAGATAAAGAAGGACCTGTGTGTAGTCAAATATTGATAGCAACTCTTTTAGTAGTGGCAAAGAGTTGGAAATGGAAGGGATGCCCCTCAACTGGGAAATGGCTGAACAAGGTTTTGTATATGGTCATGATGGAAAATTGTTGTGCTTTAAGAAAGATGAGCAGAACAGTTTCAGAAAAAAAAAAAACACAGAAAGACTTACACGAACTGATACAAAGTGAAATGAGCAGAACCAGGAGAACACTGTACACAGTAACAGCAACATTATATGATGATCTACTATGAATACCTTAGCTATTCTCAGCAATACAGTGCTCCAAGACAATTTATAGTACTTATGATGAAAGATGCTTTCCATTGCCAGAGTAAGAACTGATAGAGCCTGAATGAAGATTGAATAGGCTTTTATTTATTTTTCTTGGTTTTTTTTGTCTGTGTTTTCTTTCATGGAATGATTTATATGGAAATGTGCTTTGCATAAGTACATATGTATAACCTACATCAAATTGCTTGTCTTCTCAAGGTGGGGAGAGGAGGGAGAGAGAAAATTTGGAACTCAAAATTTGAAAAAATAATGTTAAAATTGCTTTTACTTGTAATTCAGGAAAATAAGATATTGAATAAGATTTTAAAAGAGAATGTAGTATCAATTTTGAGGAAGCATATGGCCTGATGATTGGGCTATAGAGCTTGTAAGGGAGAGGAATGGCCAATATGACTAGAAGTTGGCATGGGGCTAGGTTATAAGGGTTCTATGAAACAGAAGAGTTTACATTTTATTATGGGGTAATAGGAACCTAGGGGTAATTTGGTGGTACAGTGGATAGAGCACTGGGCTTAGAATTAGGAATATTCATTTACATGATTTCAAGTCCAGCCTCAGGCACTTACTAGCTGTGTGAACCTGGGCAAGTCACTTATGCCAGTTTGCCTCAGTTTCCTCATCTGTTAAATGAGCTGGAGAAGGAAATGGCAAACCCTTACAGTATATTTGCCAAAGAACTGCAAATGGAGTCAGAAAGAGTCAGATACTGACTCAATGACTCAACACCACCAGCAATAGTAGGGAGTCACTGGAATTGATTAAGGTGAAGAGTGATATGGTCAGATGTAGGTTTTAGGGCAGTCACTGTGGCAGCACCATGGACAGTGGACTACAGTGCAGAAGACAGCAGATGAGAAGCATTTGAATAATCTAAGCAGAGATAATGAGTTCTTGCATTAGGATGGTGCCTGTAAGGGTGGGAAGAAAGGGACAAGTGAGACAGACATAGGGGTGGTGGGAGAAATGACAAGTTTTGGCAACATATCTCAGTAGTACCTGGAGCAAAGTGGGAGGGGAGGGGATAATCTCCCCTAGTCTTCAGATCCAAACTGCTGGAAGGCATGAGATGAAAAGCAGCTTATTATGAAGAACAGGAGGAACAGAGGAAATGCCTCCAAGGTATCAAGTATTAAAGAGAAATGACTTACGGCCCTCTGTGTGCTGCCTGGAGGCAGTGTCCAATGGAAAACTTATTCTTGTTCACTTGACCAATAGTCATAAAGCTCCAACTAGGAACTAAACACTGTGTCAAGATGGAAATATAAAACCACAAGCGAAACTAGGATTCTGTGAAATCATCCCTGAACCCAAATAAATTCCACTCTGACTGGGAACATAATTTCCCAGCCTCTCAGTGGGAGGTGCACTATAATAAGGGGAAGATTTAAATTCTGATTCTGCTACTTAATCCTTGTGTGACGTTAGACAAATCCCTTAACCTCTCTGGTCCTTGGGTTCCTCCTTTATTAAATGACGTGGTTGGATGAGATCATCCCTCAGTTCTTGTCCATCTCTAAATCTATAGTCTTTGAATTTTAGAAACTTCAAGAATTTGGATGGTTCTTTGTCCCAAGGCATTTCTCTTAACGTTCATAATGGTAAATGCAAATGAAAACCATTTAATGACACACATGACAACAATGATGCCCTCTGTGAGAAAACATCAAAGCATCAAGAATACTTCAGGATGATCTCAGCTCATCTATTTTTTTATCTTGATTTTCAGATACTCAACTGCATACTAACCTTACAGAGCAACCTTGTATATACTACCTTTATAACAAATAAGGATCATTAAAGAACAGAAAAAAAATATGGCACTAGGGAAATGTTCAATAGCAAGAGAAGAAGGCCAGGGATCACACCTGTGACAGCCCAAGGGCTCCACTGGGAACTTGTTGATGTGAAGGAAAAGTGAGGACATCCCATGGAGAATGGACAAGGTCTAAAGGAATTTGATTGACAATGAAAGAAGGAAGAAAGGGGTGGGGAGTATGGAGGAGAGGAGAGAAGAGAGTGAGGGAATTCCTTTGCAACTCACTACTTAGTGACCATGGACAAGTCTTTAAATTCTAGGCCTCAATTTCCTCATCTGAAAAATGAGAAGTTTGTACTGAATTGATGGCCTCAGTAAGCCCTTCCAATTGGATCTCCAAAATTTCATGAACTTGAATACTGGAACACTTGTTCTCAACTTTCTACACGAAGCTTCGGCGAAGCTGAAATGATTTTAGTACTAAAGAAAACTGTTATCATATACAAATGAAATGGGACTGAATTCTGAATAACATCATTCATTAAGTTAGAAGCATGCTCCTTTTATTAGACTATTTTAGAGTTCAGACTTCTGGCTCTCTTTGACATTCAGAAGTGAAAAAAGCTACATTTTTTATGTTTCATATAATTAAAAACAAATCAAACAAAATAATAAATTTCACTAGTACAAACAAGATTTCATAATATGTGGTAACTCCATGGAGAAAAACTAGATGCTCTTCAGTAGCACAGAAACTTAAGCTTAGAGAAAAAATGTAGGACTTTTTTAAGGGAATAGAAGAGAATGGAAAATGAAGTCTCTTTTTTTCAGTTGTGTCTCTCTGAGCAGCACTGCCATGTTTTAAGTTCAACTTTAAAATGACTACAAAGAGCACCAGTTAGTCATAGTCTTGGAAAGCACTTCATTCTTTTCCTCTCTCTGGGGAGCAGATTTTCCCTAAGGCTCAGCATCTTCTCACACACTGGGCCTGAAATGCTCCCCTTCACCCTCTGGTTCTTGGTTTCCCAAAGGGAGCTGTCCTCATTCATCCCACTGATGTTTCTATCCCCCATCACAAAACAAGGGATTATTCATTTCAAATCATTGAATATATTTCAATAATCCTCTATAGTTTAGCAAGTCATCCCAATTGTATCAATGAATTCCAATTTAGGAAGAATTCTTTTCTGATATTCATAACGAGAATAGAGGGAACAATCCTAAATGAAATACTACCTAAAAAGTTACAAAATATCATGAAGATTATACATTATGGTCAAATGGGATTTATAGAAGGAATGCAGGGATGGTTTAACATAAGGAAAACTATTAACCTTATTTATTACATCAATAATAAAGGTAAAAAACCTGATTATATCAATAGATGCAGAAAAAAGCTTTTGATAAAGGTCAACACTCATTTCTATTCAAAACACTTGAAAGCACAAGTATGAAGTTTAGATATAAATGGATTTTCCTTAAATTGATGAAAAGTTACTGTAAAACCTTCAACAAGCATTATCTGTAATGAGGATAGAGACCTTAGCAGTAAGGTAAGATGTGAAACAAAGGTGCCCATTGTCACCAATATTATTCAATATTGCATTAGAAATCCTAGAAATAGCACTAAGAGAAGAAAAAGAAATTAAAGGAATCAGAATAGGGAATGAGGTAATAAAACTGTCTCTTTTTGCAGATGATATGGTGATATTCTTAGAAAATCCCAAGGACTCAACTAAAAAGTTAGTTGAAACAAAAATTTCAGTAAAGTTTCAGGATATAAAGTCAAACCACATAAATCATTGATATTCCTCTATACCACAAATACAATTCTGCAAGAAGGGATAGTAAAACATACCTCTTTCTAAAATTACTGTAGACAGTATAAAATATAAGGGATTATACCCGCCAATGCCGACCTATAACTTTATGAACAAAACTAATTAAAAAACCTATTTACACAAATCAAATCATATTTAAATAATTAGTTGTTCGTTGGTAGACAGGGCCAATATAAGAAAAATGCCAATTTTACCAAAACTAAGTTACATATTCAACACCATCCCAATTAAATTACAAAAAAAAATTTCTATATTAGGAAAAAAATAACAAAATTCATTTAGAAAAACAAAAATTGAGAATATCAAAGGAAATAATGAAAAAATTGTAAAGGAAGTAGTTTTAGCAGTACCAGATCTTAAACTGTATTATAAAGCAGTAATTATCAAAATTACCTAGTACGGGCTAAGAAGTAGAAAGTTTTTCTTGAACTTCCAGGAGCCATGACCAGACCACAAAATGGCTCTCATCCTTCCCTTCCTTACCCAGATAATACTCCCTCAGGAGAAACCCTGAAATAGAGGAGCCAGAAGTGGAGTTTCAGTAGGCTGGTAGCTCAAGAACCTCCAAGTCTGCCTCTTGTGGTGGTGGAAGGAGACCAGTGCAGGAAGAGAGGTGTCCCAGCAGGCCCCACCTCAGCAGAACAAAGGAAATTCCTGAGCCCCAGGGGGATTTAACTAATAAATGTCAACACCAGGACCCCAGACATGCCTTTGGAAGTGATAGACACCATCTCAGACAACTGCTGAGACTACCTAAGCTGTAGGGCAGGCCTGGAGGAAGAGGAGACTTCTAGCAGCCAGACCACCCCTCCCTCACACCTCATGATACTAGAGGCCACAACACACAAAAAAAGAGAGCTCCAGAAGTAGAGATCCACTTTAGAAGCTAGGAAAAATAAAGCACCATAAAAAAAAAACAATCCAGAAGACCACAGAATATTCATTCCTATTATGGAGATAGGGAAGATCAAGATACCCATTCAGTAGAGGACAGTATTGACACTATGCCCACATCTGAAACCTCAAAAGGGAATGTGAGCTGATATCTAACCCAAAAAGCATTCCTGGAAAAGTTCAAAGAGGGTTTTAAAAACCCAATTAGAGAAGTAAGAGAACAAACCTTTAAAAAGTAAAATTGGCAAAATGGTTAAGGAGGTTCAGAATATATTTGGAGAGAATAACTCCTTAAAGAGTAAAATTAATCAAATGGAAAAGGAGATACAGAAGCTAAAGGAAGAAAACAATGTGTTAAAAATTAGAATTGGTTAAACAGAAGCAAATGACACTATGAGACACCAAGAATCAGTCAAACAAAATCTAAAGAATGAAAAAATAGAAGAATGTGACATATCTGATTGGGAAAACAACTGACCTGGAAAATAAATCCAGGAGAGATAATCTAAGAATTATTGGTCTACTGGAAAGCTATCATGAAAAATGAGCCTGGACAGTATTTTCCAAAAAATCATCAAATAAAATTATCCCAAGGTCTTTGAACTAGAGGGTAAAATAGTCATCAGAAGAATCCACCAACAGCCACCTGAAAGAGATACCATTTTTTAAATTTTATCATTTTTATTGAATACTCCAGTTATCAACACTGATTTCCACAAGATATTGAGTTACAAATTTTCTCCCCATTTCTACCCTCCCCCCATTCCAAGATGGCATATATTCTGATTGCCTATTCCTCCATCAGCCCTCCTGTTACTTCACTCCCTCCCCCATCCTCTTTTGCCTTACTTTCTTGTTGGGCAGGATAGATTTCTATGTCCAATTCCCTATATATCTTATTTCCCACTTACTTGCAAAAGCAACTGTTTTTTTTAGCATCTGCTTTTAAAAATTTGATTTCCAGATTCTCTCTCCTCTTCCCTTCCCACCCAGCCTCCCTGGGAAGGCAAGCAATTCAACATAGGTCACACATGTATCATCATGTGAAACACTTCCCCAATACTCATGTTGTGAAAGGCTGATTATATTTCCTTCCATCCTATCCTGTCTCCCTTAATTCAATGTTCTCCCTTGACCGTATCCCTTTTCAAAAGTGTTTGCTTTTCATTACCTCTTCCCCCTATATGCCCTCCCTTCTAACATCCCCTTTTTATCCCCTTCCCCTTACTTTCCTGTGGAGTAAGACAACCAATCGAGTGTGTATGTTATTCCCTCCTCAAGTCAAATCTGATGAGAGCAAGATTCACTCATTCCCCCTCACCTGCCCGATCTTCCCTTCCAACAGAACTGCTTTTTCTTGCCACTTTTATGTGAGATAATTTGCCCCATTCTATCTCTCCCTTTCTCCCTCTCTCAATTTGCTCCTCTCTCACCCCTTAATTTAATTTAATTTTTTCAGATATCATCCTTTTGCCTTTTGGGGGGGGCAGCAAGATATCAGCTGCAAAGCAGGGACTTGCTTAAGCTCTCCCCCAAATCCCTCCAAACACCTGTAAAAATGGCTCTGAACAAATTCTAGAGATGTAAAACAAATGAAATTGCAGAGGGAAACAGGTCCCCAGCCCGGGAAAGCCTGGATGGTCTCTGGGAATGGTCTATCACACAGTCCTGGGAGCAGAGCACCACCCAGTGTAGACCACGCCAGGACAAACCAGAATGGGAGTCAGCCAGCTGGAACAGGCCTTGGGGCCATGAATCAGTGAGCTGTGGCAGTTACCAGACTTCTCAACCCACAAACACCAAAGAGCAGGCTAGAGGGAAACTGCGGAATCAAGTTCAGAGCCATCTGAACACCTGGCCTGGGGGTGGTGGAGGTGGTGCAGTGGTGGGTGTGGCAGCAGCAGGACAGCCCTGAGGTTGCTTCCAGAGCCACAGTGTCAACTGCTTCCAGAGTCCCTGGCTCACACGGTGGGAGGGATCTAGCAGTGGATCAGAGCAGGAGTGCAAGGAGCGCTTTGTTGGCACAGTGGCAGATTCCCTTGCTATGCCCTGGTTAGATCTGGATTGTGGTGCTGGTTGGTGGTTCTTGGGGGAGGCTAGGGTGACAATAGAGTAGAAGTAGCTCGGGCCATTGAAGAGTTCAAAAAAGAGTTTTTTTGGGGGGATCTTTTTCAACAGGCTATTGGTGGATTCTTTCCATTTCTATTTTACCTTCTCATTCTAGAATATCAGCGCAGTTTTCATTAATAATTTCTTGAAAGATGATGTCTAGGCTCTTTTTTGATGGTGGCTTTCAGGTAGTCCAATAATTTTTAACTGATCTCTCCTGGATCTATTCTCCAGGTCAGTGGTTTTTCCAATGAGATATTTCACATCGTCTTCCATTTTTTGCATTCCTTTGGTTCTATTTTATATCTTGGTTTCTCATAAAATCACAAGCTTCCACTTGCTCCAATATCATTTTTAAGCTAATTTTTCTTCAATGGTCTTTTGGACTTCTTTTTCCATTTTGGCTAATTCTGCCTTTCAAGGTATTCTTCTCCTCATTGGCTTTTTGGAGGTCTTTTGACATTTGGGTTAGTCTGTTCTTTAAGGTGTTATTTTTTCAGTATTTTGGGGGTCTCCTTTAGCCAGTCATTGACTTGTTCTTCATGGTTTTCTTGCATCACTCTCATTTCTCTTCCCAATTTTTCCTCTACTTCTCTTACTTGCTTTTCCAAATACTTTTTGGGCTCTTCCATGGCCTGAGACCAATTCATATTTTCTTGGAGGCTTTTGATGTAGGCTCTTTAACTTTGTTGGTTTCTTCTGGCTGTATGATTTGATTTTCTTTGTCACCAAAAAAGGAATCTAGAGTTTGAGTTTGAGTCTGAGTTCGTTTTCATTACCTGTTCATGTTCCCAGCCAACTACTTGACTCTTGAGTTTTCATCAGGATATGACTGCTTGTAGAGGAGAGAGTACTTTGTCCCAAGCTTCAGGGTCCAAGCACTGCTGTTTTCAGAGCTACTTCTACTCCACTATCACTTCAGTCGCTGTCACAGCAGCACTCCTCCTACCCCAAGAACTGCTAACCAGGACCACAATCCAGATCCAAGCAGGGCACATCAAGAGAACCTGCCTCTGTGCTCACAAAGTGCTCCTTGCACTCCCGCTCTGATCTGCCGCTAGATTCCTCCCACTGTGTGAGCCAGGGACTCAGGAAGCAGCTGATGATGGAGTTCTGGAAGCAGCCTCAGGAGCTTGCTACTGCTGCCATTGCCACCACTGCACCACCTCTGCACCCCAGGGATGGGGCCAGAGCTATCTTACCTCAAACCCACAGTTTCCTGCTAACCTGCTCTTTGGTGTTCATGGGTGGAAAAGTCTGGTAACTGCCACAGCTCAATGATTCATGGCCCTAAGGCCTGTTCTGGCTGGCTGACTCCTGGTCTGGTTTGTCTTCGTGCAGCTCACCGCTGGACTGTGCTCCACTCACAACACCATGTGAAAGTCCCTTCCCAGCAACCATCCAGGCTCTCCTGAGCTGGAGTCCTATTTTTCTCTGGTATTTTGTGGGTTCTGCAGCTCCAGAATTTGTTCAGTGATTTTTACAGGTGTTTGGAGATATTTTGGGGTAGAGCTTAAGCAAGTCCCTGCTTTCCAGCTGCCATCTTGGCTCTGCCCCCCAGGAGATGCCAAATTTAAAACTCCAAGGAATATTTTAGCCAAATTCCAGATTTATCAGGTAAAGGAAAAAATACTGCAAGCAGCCAAGAAGAAACAATTCACATACCATGCAACTACTGTCAGGATCATGCAGTATATTGTGGCTTCTACCATAAAAGACAAGAGATATTGGAATATGATATTCCCAAAGGCAAAGGAGCCTGGACTCCAAACAAGAATCAACTACCCAGCAAAATTGAGCATATTTTTTTTTTTTAGGCAAGGTGATGGACATTCAATGAAATAAGAGAATTGCAGACCTTCCTGACGAAAAGACAGATCTCAGAATTTAATCTTCAAATATGCAACTCAAGAGAGACATAAGAGGAGAAAAAACTATGTAATTCAAGAAGGAAAATTGTTTACATCCTTATATAGGATTGTATTGATTTACATATTATATATGTTAGTTTCAAAAATGGTACAGTTATGATAATTTAAAGGGATATACATAGACTGAGGGTGTCAGTATAAAGTAACTGATGTGATGATAAAAACATAATTAAAGGGTGCAAAAATATTGTTCTGGAGAAGAGGTAAGGAGGAGGTAGAAAAGGATAAATTAAGTCACATGAAGAGGCACAAAAATATATAGAGAAAAAGGGATGGAGAAAAGCAGTATTTGAGCTTCACCCTCATCAGATTTGGTTCAAGAAGAGAATCACATACTCTGATGAGTATAGAAATCAAACTTGTCCTACAGGCAGTAGGAGGGGAAAGGGGGAAGAGGAAGGAAAAGGGGGGCAAATAGAAGGGAGAGAAGAAGTAACATAGCGATAGGGTAAAATAAGGGAGGGGTTTCATTATGGAGGGAAAACTGAGGAAGATGGCGGTTAAAAGCAAACCTCATTTGAGGAGTAGAAGGGAGAAATAAAATTATTGGGGGGGGGAAATAGAATGGAGAAAAGTAATAGTAATCACAACTATGAATGTGAATGGGATGAACTCTCCCATAAAACAGAACTGGACAGCAGAATGGATTAAAAACCATAATCTTACAATAAGTTGTTCACAAGAAACACATTTGAAACAGGGGGAGACACGCAGGATAAAGGTAAAAGGCTGGAGTAGAATATATTATGGTTCAGCTAAAATTAAAAAAAGCAGGGTAGCTATCCTAATCTCAGACAAAGCAAAAGCAAAAATAGATCCAATTAAAAGAGATAAAGAAGGACACTATATCCTGCTAAAAGTCACCATCAACAAGGAAGCAATAGGGTTATCTCAGTGGCTCAGTTAATAGAGCACTGGTCCTAGAGTCAGGAGGACCTGAGTTCGAATCCAGCATCATACACTTGACACACTAGCTGTGTGACTGTGGGCAAGTCACTTGACCCCAATTGCCCTGCCTTACCCCCTCCAAAAGAAAAGAAATTAAAAACTAATAAAAAGGTTACAGCTAGGTAGAGCAATGAGTAGAGCACTGGCCCTGGAGTCAGGAGGACCTGAGTTCAAATGCAGCCTCAGACACTTGACGCACTTACTAGCTGTGTGACCTTGGGAAATTGCCCTGCCCTTCCCCTCCAAAAATCAAAACAAAACAAAACAAAAAAAATGAAGCAATATCATTATTTAATACATATGCACCAAGTTGTATAGATATAAATTCTTAGAGGAAAATTTAAGGGAGTTACAAGAATAAATAGACAACAAAACTATACTAGTGGGTGACCTCAACCTCTCACTCTCTTAACTTGATAAATCTAGCCTCAAAATAAACAAGAAATGAAGATGGCGGCTGGAAAGCAGGGACTTGCGTGAGCTTCCTGCCAGGTCGCTCCAAAAACCTATAAAAATGGCTCTGAGGGGGAGGTGATCGAATCCAAACACTTTCAAAAATGGACAGGGTCAAGGGAGGAAATTGGGTAAAGGGAGATAGGTTAGGGAGGAGCAAAATGTAGTTAGTCTTTCACAACATGAGTATTGTGGGAGGGTTTTATGCATGTGGCCTATGTTGAATTACTTGACTTCTTAGGGTGGGTGGTGAGGGAAGAGGGGAGAGAATTTGGAACTCAAAGTTTTAAAAACAGTTGTTCCAAAACAAAAAAA
>JAQQSZ010007393.1:0-13319 GCA_028646595.1 Phalanger gymnotis | reverse complement strand
AACCAGAGCTGAATAGAAAATTTGACTTTCAAACACAAGAATCGGGGCAGCTAGGTGGCACAGTGAGTAGAGCACTGGCCCTGGAGTCAGGAGGACCTGAGTTCAAATCCAGCCTCAGACACTTGACACATGTACTACCTGTGTGACCTTGGGCAAATCACTTAACCCCAATTGCCCTGCCAAAAAAAAAAAAAAACCAAAACAAAAGAAAAACATGAATCAAGAGAAGCATGAAAAGGTAAACAAGAAAAAGAAATCACAAGGGATTACTAAAGTTGAACTGTTTTGTTTACATTCCTACATGGAAAGATGATGTGTATGATTCATGAGACCTCAGTATTAGGGTAGCTGAAGGGAACATGCATATATATGTGTGTATGTATATATGTATATATATGCATGTGTGTGTGTATACGTATGTATATATGTATGTGTATATATACATAGACAGAGGGCACAGGGTGAGTTCAATATGAAGGGATGTTATGTAAAAAAAATCAAATTAAGGGATGAGAGGAATATATTGAGAGAGGGAGAAAGGGAGAGATAGAATGGGGTAAATTATCTCTCATAAAACTGGCAATAAAAAACAGTTCTGTAGAAAGGGAAGAGGAGGCAGGTGAGAGGGAATGAGTGAATCTTGCTCTCATCAGGTTTGACCTAAGGAGGGAATACCATACACACTCAACTGGGTATCTTATCCCACAGGAAAGAAGGAGGAAGAAGATAAAAAAGGGGGGAGGATAGAAGGGAAGGCAGATTAGGGAGGAGGTAATCAAAAACAAACACTTTTGAAAAGGGATAGGGTCAAGGGAGAAAATTCAGTAAAGGGTGATAGGTTAGAAAGGAGCAAAATATAGTTAGTCTTTCACAACATGAGTATTGTGGAAGGATTTTACATAACGATACACATGTGGCCTATGTTGAATTGCTTGCCTTCTTAGGGAGTATGGGTGGGAAGGGAAGAGGGGAGAGAATTTGGAACTCAAAGTTTTAAAAACAGAGGTTCAAAAACACAAAAAAAAAGTTTTTGCGTGCAACTAGGAAATAAGATACACAGGCAATGGGGCATAGAAATTTATCTTGCCCTACAAAAAAGGAAGGGAAAAGGGGATGGGAGGGGAGTGGGGTGACCAAAGGGAGGGCTGACTGGGGAATGGGGCAACCAGAATATATGCCATCTTGGAGCGGGGGGGGTAGAAATGGGGAGAAAATTTGTAATTCAAATCTTGTGAAAATCAGTGCTGAAAACTAAATACATTAAATAAATTAAATAAAAAAAAGAACATGAGTCTTTCTGCCTCCAATCCTTGTATTCAACCACTATTCCACCTAGCTGCCCATGTAAATAAGTAAATCTTAGCTATTATATATTTGTGTTAGCTTCCTATATATCTTGGGGCAAAAACATTTGATGGAAATATTTTTTTTCTAATGGTATGCTTTCCTTCTTGCCCTGGTCACATTAATTTTGTTCTTGCAGGAGCTTTTTGATTTCATGTAATAAACTGACTTTATCTTTTGAGATCATTTCTGTGTCTCGTTTCATTAAGAATTCATTCTTTTGGGGCAGCTAGGTGGCACAGTGAGTAGAGCACCAGCCCAGGAGTCAGGAGCATCTGCATTCAAATTTGACCTCAGACATTTAACACTCTTACTAGCTAGCTGTGTGACCTTGGGCAAGTCACTTAACCCCGATTGCCCTGCCTTCCCTACCCCCTCCAACAAAAAAAAAATTCATTCCTTTGCAATAACTGTGAAAAGTGGTTGATCTAGTGGTGATCTAATTTTTTATGCTGTGATTTTAACTACTAAGGGTATATAACCACTTTGAGCTTTTTTGTGTTATATGCTATATGATATGTATCTAAATCTAATTTCTGCCAAGATGCTTTCTAGTTTTCCCTGAAATTCTCATTAAATAGAGTTCTTCCCCAAGTACTTTTTGTTTTTTGGGTTATTGAGGTCAGTTGTTTCTTCATCATCTAGTCTGTTAAAAACCAAGAACCAAAGAGTCGTGATGATTACGGCTTCATAGTATAATTCGAGGTCTAAAAGTTCTATTCTTCCTTCAGTATTACTTCAAGAAAAGTATTTTCCCTGAAATTGGGCATCAATGAATTTTGCCATTATTTTTCCTACCTCTATAAAGTATCTAATTGGTGGTGAGATGAATGAAAAGCCCTAGTTTCTGGGTAATTAGTAATCAATATATTATTTAGACTAGCTGATAATCAATAAATTGGTGGTCAGTGATTTCTCTTGGTAACCAAAGACAAAATCATGGAGATCATTGAATGCTTAAATATCTTTGGAAAAGCAGTACCCTGATAGGTGGAAATCAACCCTGATTGGTGAACAATTAATGAGAGGGTAGATGCATTAATGATGGGGTAGATGCATTAATGAGGAGGTAGGCTAAAAGTTTTTAGCTTATCCTGCTGAGAATGTGGCTTGACCGTGAGACTCAGCCACCTCCAGCAATGGAGACAATGGAATCCATCTCTATGCAGACAGTTCTGGTTGCTTTTCTCCTTCATGAGCTAGGTTCTCCTAGACTCCAATGGAGAGGTACCAGGATATGGGTTTAAGGCTTTAGGGATGGAATTCACCTAGATTAGATTCTGTTTATATTAAAAACAAAAGTAAGGTCTTCTAGTTAGGTGGGGTTCTACCCAAGACCTAGGAGCATGCTCCTGGAGGATTTGTGCAATCTCATCATCAGCAACGTCCTTCAGAGACTGACTGGCCTGCCTATGGGGGCTGGTCCCTGAATGAGGAAATAAAGGGAAAAAAATCTGAATCTCAATTTAATAATTGGTTATTAACATAATAGAAAAGTAATCACTTCTCTCAGTAGAATGATATAACATGAAATTTGTAAATTAATTTAGGTAGTAGCACCATTTTTTAAATTATATTGGCACTGCTCAACTTTGTGCACTGAATATACCACTACTTATTTAAGCCATTTTTTATTTCAAGGAGCCATTTTACAGTTTTATTTATACAAGTCACGATTGTGTCTTGGTAGGTTGATTCAGGTATTTTATGCATTTTGTAGTTATTTTGAATGGGACTTCTCTTTTTATTATGTCCTCTGCATTCTATTATTGTTATAGAGAAATGTAGATTTTAGTGGATTCCTTTGGATCATGCAACTTTGCTGAAACTATAAAGCATTTCAACTAGTTTAATTGTTTATTTTTTAGGATTTTCCAAGTAAACTGTTGTTTTCAGCAAATAGAGATGTTTCCTCTTTGCCAATCATTATCACTTTAAATTCTTTCTCTTGTATTATTGGTTTTTCCCTCCCAGTTTGATTTTTTTTTTTTTTTGTTATTAAAGAGGCCATCCCTTGACTTCTTAAAGAGGCCTTTTGACTGAATGGCCGTTACCTCACTCAAAGTGAGAACGTGAAAAGACCTTAGCCTAAAAGGGCCAGGGTCTCCCATTGCATCCTGGCCCATCTCCAGTTATCCTGGTGAATATCAAGCCACTGGACCCAGATGGAGGAGAAAGTGTGGCTGGTGACTTTGCACAGCCCTCCCTCACTCAGATAAAAGTCAGCTGCAAGTCATGTCATCATCTCCTTGCTGTCATAGTCCTCTTCAGGAACTAAAGATAAACATACAACAACCCGATGTTGCTGGCATTTCTAAGACCGTGTCAAATAATAAGCCAAGGTGGGGGGTGGGGGTCGGGCAGAATCCTTATACCTATACTTATGGGGAAGTTTCTACTGTATCCTCATTGCATATAATATAATTATTTTAGATATGTAACTCGTATGATATTTTTAAAAATGCATATTAAAATGCATATACTTTGTTGGTTTTGTAGCATACATGAATATTGTACTTTGTCAGAAGTATTTATTTCCTGTATCACTTGATAACATAAAGTTTTAGATGTTATTTTTAATGATTATGTTAATTTTTCCTAATGTTGAACCATTCTTACATCCCTTGATATGAATTTGCATCAATTATAGTGATTTTTTTCATATATTTTTGTAGCCTTTTTTTGGCCAGGGTTTTATTTTAAAAATTTGAACTAGTATTCATTAATACTGTTGGTCTACATTTCCCTTTCTTTGCTTTGTATTTCTCTAGTTGCTTTTATATTCAAGGTTTAATAAAATATTTTGCCTGGCAAAAGAAAAAAAAGAGAATTGCTTTTGACTAAAGAGTGAGCATCATGTACATGTATTACAGAGGCAAGATGGAGAACAGATGAACAGCTCAAGTACTACACAGGCATTTACATACTATTGCACACACATAGAAACATATATAAATGTAATGAAGTTGATTGTAGGGGCATTCTTCCTATGTCTTGTGTTCTGCATTTTTAGTTTATAGAACCAGTATTTTATTAAGTTACTTGAAATCTTCATTTTCATAGCTAATTTTCAATAAAACCAGATAGCAATATCAAGATGATGAGAGTAAAATAGAGAATGGATACTCTGTCCTATAATAATACATGACTATTCTACAGATTGACAGCCAGTTCATATTGATGATAAAAGGTTTGCTGCTAAAGTTTACAAAAGTAATTATTTGATTAGATAGGAGATGGATTTTTGTTTTGTTTTGTTTTCAGGTGAGTGACAACATTAAGGACTAAAATAAGATCTGTGTTACAGTTGTCAGTTTTCACAAAGTGATTCCATAAAATGTCAGCTGTTAGATTTTGTTACTGGATCTATAAGTTGATTTGCATAGAAGTAGAAAATCATATAAATGCTCAGAAAGATCATTCATTTCAACTCATTTGACAACTGCGGAAATGTCTTAGAGAGCTTAAGAAGTATTTCAATTCAACAAATATTTATTAGGTGCTTGTAATGTAATACTAGGTGGTGAGGAAGATGTAAAATTTAAGTCAGACTTTAACAGATAAGACACTGGTCCCAAACCCCATTGTGCTTACAGTCTGGTGCAAGGGAATATAGTATGCATGTGTAACTTTGATATTACAACATAAAACTAAAGTTATAACAATTACATGAAAATTTAATAGTAAAAGTGCAAAACAAAATCCTAGGTGAGGTACATAGGGTTAATAGGTTGTTTTTGGGTGACCAGAAGTGGAGAGAAAGTGAGATGTCTCCTCAACCCTTTCAAAGTTATATGCAGGCAGTGCATGGGATTCTCACCGTGAATGTTTGCTTATTATGTCAGGTTAATTCAGAAAGAAAATGATTTTTAAACTTAATTTTAATGTTATTACTCTTATTTTATTGCCATTCTAAGAAATTCCTGGCTTGAAATGAAGAATAATTAAAATGGCTAAGGATCTGTTTTGACCCTATAACTGCCTTAACTAACTAAGCCTGAGTAAGCTTTAGTTGCTTATTTGAGACAAACCTGAAATCCTCTGAGGAGAAATAACGGTAAAAAATTAGTCATTCAAGCCTCTCTTTTCAGTTATTGCTCTGAGACTTGATTGGGAATAACTAATGGGAGAATTTTAGAAGTATTCTGCTCCCCTCAAATATATCTGGTATAATGATATTCAATGTCAAGGGAAAATAGTTGGACAACTAGTTATCTGAATGGAATTTGTTATTGTGCTATTCATTACAGCTTTTCCAGAATATCTGTTTCAAAAGTCTATGATGTACATTTATTTCTTATTTTGAAGTAAATTACCAATAAGAAAATAAATACCAACAAACTTCTATTTGTCTAAAATGGTGAAGGGTGATCAGAGGAACTGATATTCTTATAGAAAGTAGCTGTATATACGATGCAGGGATTGCCAAATGCCAAAGCATTTTGATCCTTTGATGGATGTTATTTCTAGGGAAGCTCTCTTTATTGGTATAGATCATAAACTATGTGTACCTTCTCTTCCTGTGTAATTCTCTTTTCTAATCTTTAAGGAGGATTTTCCTCCTTGTGTCTGAGGTCTTCTTTGGCTCTTCTACATGTGTGTTGATATCAGCAATCAGGGTGTTCATCCCACATTTTTCAAACTTGAACTGCCCCCCTCCTATTTTAGTCATCCTTATTTTCTTTGTTGTATTTTATGCTCTGTTCCTTATGGCATCTTGTTAGCAATACGCTACAGCTTACTGATATTTGCCATCTTCATTTCTGTTGCCATAGGATACAGTAAAATATACAATATTGAAGCTATCAGTGAACTCACTTTCCTATTTATGATTTCTCAGGATTAATATGGATAATCTTGTTTAGGGAAATATAAAAAAAACAGCAGAAATTCCAATATTCTTATAACCAACACATTACAAATTTTAAGGAGATCTCTTGATAATTATTTTCTGTTGTCTCCAGCATTCACAGAGTCATAGTCAGTGACTTGATTTGTCTTCATGATGAGTTTCTGAATGTTTGAAAGTGTTGAAGCAGAGGTTTGATGGCCCTTTATTGGAGATATTGTGGAAATACATAAGTAGAAAATCATTTTGTCATATAGGGGATTTATGCTTCAGATAGATGACCTCACAGGTCTCTTCTGTGATTCTATGAATATAATTTAATCTTTCTCAGATAATTCAGAAGTCACTTTAAGATCTTGCGATGCCTCAGAGCTATCATTATGAATATCAATTATCATTGTACAATACTGTAGGAAAAAAGGCTTGATTTCTTTCTGTTTGGCCCTTCTAAAATAAAAGAGTTTGCATATTTTGTAATTGATTAAAATGCTTTTGCATATATTTCTTCCTTTTGCCATGATGACATTAAAAAAATTCCCGCCTCTTCATATTAATTATTAAGTTAATTATGTATCTTGAACTTTGTTTTATCTGATCAATTTGCATTATATTTATGTATACGTGTGTGTGTGAGAAAGAGAATGTGAGGTGTGTGTGTGTGTGTGAGAGAGAGAATATGTGGGGTGTATGTGTGTGTGGGTGCGCATGTGCATGCAATCAGACTTGTGATTTCATTGTTCTAAGGAGCTGTCAGCTGAGATCTTCTACTAAGGCAGATGGGTACTTATTTTACAATTTGTAGTTTTGGAAAATTGCCTAGGAAAAGAGAGGGTAAGGGACTTACTCAGGGTGTTAAAGCTGGAACTTGAACTAAGATCTTCCTTGCATTGGGGCCAATTCTTTACTATACCATGCTTCCTCTCTCTCCATATACTGTATTATTTAATTAAATTCTTGGTATTAATTTTAGAATCATAATTTTAGAATTTTAGTGATTAATTTTTTAAGGTTCACTTTAATGTTGATTTCTAGGTCAGGTAGCAAATTCCCTTTGAAATTCATTTAAAAAAAGAAATACATTGTCGTTTTAAGACATTGGTTTCTAACCTCTTTTAAATGTGAAAGCTTTATTTTGAACCTCAAAAATTTTGGAAAATTCCCACATAACAATGGAGGTACTAGTGTCCACTGATAGAGAAAGCACATAACAAAAAGCTACTATCTATGAAAATATTTTAGATTAATTTGCATTTTATTACTCCCAACAACAGCAACATACATTTGAAAAATTGCATTGTATTAATGGGTGACACAATATTTATTTAATGTGTTTATTTATTATACTGAATAATGCTGTATATTTTATTGAAGCTAAATAAAGACCAAGAGAGTTCTTGGTGTGCATATGAATTCATAGACCACTTGCATTAATTCTACAGCTCCCCAGGGGAACACAACCCACATGATAGGAATGATGGTTTTAAGGCCCTCACAAGTGATTTCCTGTTCCTTTATAACTTTTGGAAATAATTTCAGTTAATTTTCTCTATCATCCTTTTGTTACCCTCTTCTTCAGTTATGCTTGTGTTTGTAATTCTAATAGTCATGAATAAAATGCTATCAAAATATAAGCTATTATTATTATTATATTATTAGACATTTCACTACCCTCAACAAAACTATAGTACAAATTTTCCAGAGTGGAAAGAAGAATGCCTTCTTGTTTTAACCACATGGCCATCTCCTGCTCATTTTATTATGGGAACATTTCTAGCCGAGTAGGAATTCATTTTACTGTATTTTTTTTTTTGTCGAGGTGGCATAGATCAGTGTTCTCACTTTGCAGGAAGAGGTAAAGATACTCCTTTGTCCATACCCTTCCTGATAATCTGATATATTTAGGTTTATGGTATGACTGTATTTTAGTGATATTTTTGGAGCACAATAAAAACAGAAAAATTTCAGTTGTACTGTTATGTCATAATAAAAGCTATATTACAATGTCTAAGACAGGTATTTTGATAAAGCTAGAACTCTTCTCTGGGCATGAGCAGGACTTTATTATCGCTATCCCCATTCAAGTCTCATTACCCAACTGGGTGAAAATGTGAATGCTAATTGATTATCATCTCAAATAAAGATACAAAAAGTATAAATTCTCTAAACTAAGCATCAAGTTACCTGGAGAGCAAAGGCTCTACTTTCTTCTCTGCCATTTAATAACTTGGTGACTGTTTTTTCTTTACTAAAATGATTTAAAAGTTCTTTTGCTTTTATAATATCTACATTTCTCACCATATTCCCATTTCACCCACCCCAAAATTCCCCATCACAATTCCACCCTTACAACAAAAAATTAAAAGGGGGAAATAATTCAGCAAAATTAACCAAGACATTTAAAAGTCTAATATTATATACAGTGTTCCACATTCATCTTCCCCACCTCTGAAATAAGGTAAGGAAATTAATTTCTTATGTCTTTTTCTTATGTTGGGGTCAACCTTGTTAACCCTAATTTTATAGCATTCCGTTTCAACTGTTGTAGATATTATACATATTGTTTGCCTGGTTTTTCTTGCTTTTCTTTGTATCAGTTAATATTAGTCTCATGTTTCCCTATACTCATTATATTAGTTTTTCATGTAGCTTAGTAATATTCTATTGTATAGGTATGCCAGAAATTTTTTAACCATTCCCTAAATCACTGGGGACCTGCTTTGTTTCCATTTGTCTGCTTTGTGACCTTGAGGAAAAGTACTTAATTTCTTTGGTCCTCAGTGTCCTTGCCGATAAAATGAAGAGGTTGGACTAGATAAACTCTGAGGGCCCACTTGTCTCTAACATGATTCAGGGTCAGGATAGTTCACTTTCTCCACTCTTCTTTGGCAACTCTGGTCATGGGGAGAACCTCTTGAGGAGACTGGGGCTAAAATGGCTTGTAGGACATAAGCCAAGTTTAGAGAGACTAGAAAGGGGAACTTTATTTATAGGGTGAGTTCACTTGGCTCATTGATTTGAAAGGTTTTCATTGTTTTATTTACATGCTTCTAGAACATGGGTGACAATGTTATTCCCTGAACCAGATCCAAATGGGCAGGTTCTAAAGGTTCACCAACCCTTGTAACCAAATAATGAGTGGGATCCCAATGATTTTGAAAGAAATTCCCTGCATCATAACAGGGACTATAACAAGGACTTTGTCCTTTATTCTCCACTCACCAAGATTAGTTCTCTTTATCATAGACTTTTCATGGACATTTGGAAGACTTCTTTTTAGACAACAAAGATCTTTCCCAATTTAGCCTACCAGCTATCTCCTCCAGTTTTTCCTGATGTCTGCTTTGACTTATCACGTCTCTTTTAAATTTTTCTGGAGATTTTGTTGCTTGTGTTCTAGATGCTTTCTTGCCCATGAATCTCTTGCCTTTTGTCCTGGTTACTGTGGCTGAAGCAAATTTCAAAGAAATACTGGAAAGGCTGTCTCTACCATCCGTGGTGGAATTATCTCCTCTCCCTAAGACTGGGATCTAAGTCCCTTCATTTTTTTCTTTTTCATGTTTTTATTATTTAATATTTTTAGTTTTCAACATTGATTTCCACAAGATTTTGAGTTACAAAATTTTCCCCATTTCTACCCTCCCCCCACTCCATGATGGCATATATTCTGGTTGCCCCTTTCCCATCTGCCCTCCCTTCTGTCACCCCACTCCCCCGTCCCCTTCCCCTTCCCCCTTACTTTCTTGTAGTGCAAGATAGATTTCTATAACCCATTTCCTGTATATCTTATTTCCCAGTTGCATGTAAAAACAACTTTTTTGAGCATGTTTTTAGAACTTTGAGTTCCAAATTCTTTCCCTTCTTCCCTCCCCACCCACCCTCCTTGAGAAGGCAAGCAATTCAACATAGGCCACACATGTATCATTAGGCAAAATACTTCCATAATAGTCATGTTGTAAAAGACTAACTATATTTACCTCCATCCTATCCTGCCCCCCTTTATTCAGTTGTCTCCCTTGACCCTGTCCCTTTTCAAAAGTGTTTGATTTTGATTACCTCCATCTCCAATCTGTCCTCCCTTCTGTCATCCCCCACTCTTATCCTCTTCCCCTCTACTTTCCTGTAGGGTAAGATACCTAATTGAGTGTGTATGTTATTGCTTACATAAGTCAAATCTGATGAGAGCAGATTCACTTCTCCCAATATATTCCTCTTTCTCCCCTTGATTTTATTTTTTTTAGATACCATCCCTTCATATTCAACTCATCCTGTGCCCTCTGTCTCTCTATATATGTATATTCCCTTCAACTACACTAATACTGAGAAAGGTCTCGTGAGTTACAAATATCATCTTTCCATGTTGGAATGTAAACAAAATGGTTTAACTTTAGTAAATCCCTTATGATTTCTCTTTCCTTTTTACCTTTTCATTCTTTTCTTGATTCTTGTATTTGAAAGTCAAATTTTCTATTCAGCTCTGGTCTTTTCATTGAGAAAACTTGAAAGTCCTCTATTTTATTGAAAATCCATATTTTGCCTTGGAGTATTATACTCAGTTTTGCTGGGTAGGTGATTCTTGGTTTTAATCCTAGCTCCTTTGACCTCCAGGATATCATATTTCAAGCTCTTCGATTCCTTAATGTAGAAGCTGCTAGATCTTGTGTTATCCTGATTGTGTTTCCACAATACTCAAATTGTTTTTTTCTGGCTGCTTGCAATATTTTCTCCTTGACCTGGGAGCTCTGGAATTTGGCTACAATATTCCTAGGCATTTTTCTTTTTGGGATCTTTTTCAAGAGGTGATCAGTGGATACTTTCAATATCTATTTTACCCTCTGGCTCTAGAATATCAGGGAAGTTCTCCTTGATAATTTCTTGAAAGATGATGTGTAGGCTCTTTTTTGATCATGGCTTTAAGGTAGTCCAATAATTTTTAGATAATCTTTCCTGGGTCTATTTCCCAGGTCAGTGGTTTTTTCCTTGAGATATTTCACATCGTCTTCCATTTTTCATTCTTTTCATTCTGTTTTTATAATTTCTTGATTTCTCATAAAGTCACTAGCTTCCATTTGCTCCAGTCTAATTTTTAAGGTAGTATTTTCTTCAGTGTTTTTTGGACCTCCTTTTCCATTTGGCTAATTCTGCCTTTCAACATATTCTTCTCTTCATTGGCTTTTTGGACCTCTTTTGCCATTTGACTTAGTCTATTTTTAAAGTATTATTTTCTTCAGTATTTTTTGGGTTTCCTTTAGCAAGTTATTGACTTGTTTTTCATGATTTTCTTGCATCATTCTCATTTCTTTTCCCAATTTTTCTCTACTTCTCTTGATTTTCCAAATGCATTTTGAACTCTTCCATTACCTGAGACCAATTCATATTTTTCATGGAGGCTTTTGATGTAGGCTCTTTGACTTTGTTGACTTCTTCTGGCTCTATGTTTTGATCTTCTTTGTCACCAAGAAAAGATTCTGTGATCTGAGTCTGAATCCTTTTATGCTGCCTGCTCATATTCCCAGCCAACTGCCTGACCCTTGGGCTTTTTGTCAGGATATGACTGCTTTTAGAGTAGAGAGTACTTTATCCCATGCTTTAGGAGCCTTTGTGCTGCTGTTTTCAGAGCAACTTGTACTCCACAGTCACTGCAAGCTCTGCCACACCAGCACTCCTCCTCCCCCAAAAACTGCCAACCAGGACTGTGACCCAGATCCAAGCAGGGCAAAGCAAGAGAACCCTGACTGTGTGCCAGGAAAGTGCTCCCTGCACTCCATTCTGATTTGCCCCTTGATTCCTCTCATCAGGTGGGCCTGGGGCTAGAAGCAGCTACCACTGGAGTTCTGGAAGCAGTCAAAGGAGCTTCCTGCTGCTGCTGCCACTGCACCCCCTCTGTCACCCCTGGCGCTGGGGCCAGAACACACACTTCTCTCACCCAGATCCAGCAGTTTTTCCACTGATGTGCTTCATGGTCTTTGGCATTTGTGGGTTGAGAAGTCTGGTAACTGCCACAGCTCAGTGATTCAGGGCTCTAAGGCCTGTTCAGCCAGGTCTACTATGGTCTGGTTGGTCCTGGTGTGGCCCACTCTGGGCTGCACTCTGCTCCCAGCATGGTGCGATTGACCCTTCCCATCGACCATTCAGGCCATCTTCGGCTGGAGACTTATTTCACTCTATCATTTCATAAGTTCTGTAGCTCTAGAGTTTGCTCTGAGCCATTTTTACAGGTGTTTGGAGGGTTTTGGGGGAGAGTTTAAGCAAGTCCCTGTTTTCCCATCAATATCTTGGCTCTGCCTCTAAGTCCCCTCATTTTCGAAAGCCATTGTGATGTTGAGTCAGAAGGCTAGACTTCCAAAATCCATAAATCCTTCTTCTGAAACTGCTTTTTACCATCCTTGTCTTAGCATTAATTTCCTTTTAGACTTAGTTTCTGATCCTGTTTTGATGCCTCACTTCGTTGTTCCTAGATGTTTATCGGCAAGGTGTGATGACTGACATTTCTCTAGGCTAATGAATTGTGGCTACTGGTTTTCTCTCTAACCATTCTTTCTGTTCTTAGGCTGTAAACATGGCTTATACATGTCTCTTAGGGGTCTTATTTTCTTTTTTTCCCCCATAATCCAAGGTTTGGTTTTTTTTTTTAGCAGTCATTTATGCCATGAATTCGTAGGGGATTGGTTTCAACAACTCAGGTTCTTTGCCATTGGTTCTCACAAAGTGTGCTTCTCTGGGTGGAGCAGTCTGGTCTTCAGTTGAACCCAAGTGCCTTTTTCTTTGGCTTCCTTCTTCTTCTGATCATTTTCCTTTACACGCTTCAGGAAGCTATCTCTGCTCTTAGAATGCTTAATATGCTCAATACGCACATTAATTCTCTTGGCTAGAATCTTGCCCTTAACCTGTTTATTTACAACAATGCCTACAGCATGTCGAGTAACATTATAGACTCGTCAAGTGTTGCTGTGGTAACATTTGTGGGGCATTTCTTGCTGAACTGTGCCCACACCCTTGATATCTATAATAACACCTTTCTTGTATATTAGCATATACGTAGCCAAAAGGACAACACCATGTTTCGAAAGGGCCTAGAAAACATGTAGCATGTTTCTCTCCTTTTTCCTTTTGTGTTCGTCATTTTGGC